>NQII01000223.1:0-37673 GCA_002778355.1 Clitarchus hookeri | reverse complement strand
ACCTGAAGACGCTTGCCGACCACCGGTGGACTGCGCAACGGACCCCAACTCGACCACGCGTGCGCCTGAACTACCAATCAGCAGCAGAAGCGGCCGCGTGTATTCGTCAGAAAGACGCGAAGTCTCGTAATAACATCGCCCAGACTTTTTTTTCTTTTCCACCGCAATTACATATGCTTGCACACAATTGGGTCATTCAATGTACTGTTTTTTTTTTGGTTCAACGAGCGAATGCGTATTTAACAGAGAGAAATGAAAAGTTTATTCATTATGAATTAATCACGAATTCCCTAACACTTTTGAAATCTCGGCTTTCTCCCACCACGAGTCGCTCGAATTGTCCACGGCCAACCTTACTCAGCAACGTGTAGCATGAGAGAGCTGTTTTCTTTGCACACTTTCACTTCTGCGTGACGATTATTGGACGCTATCTCGGCACAGGCGATATTGTTTGGCCACGTGCCAGCGTCACTGTATCTCGTTCGGCAGGTCACGAGTTCGAACCCAGCTGGCTGCACTGATGGGTGATTCTTCCGCAGTTTCTCTGCATTAAGTTACAATCGCGACCACTGCCATAAATATTATTATTGGCCGTTATTGGCTGAGAACTATTAAAAATCTACCTTTGAGATAAGTCGCTTCCCGTAACTGCATATATTTTAACGTCGGCTTTCATTGAAATACTCGTGGTAAAGTTGACAGCGAATTAGGAAAAGTAGTTCCATACCTTATCGTCGCATTAACAGTGTGAGGTTTAGTTTCGTGAACGCACATATGATCAGCGGATGAATTTGGTAGGGTCTACGACATTTTAACTCTTTCAGACACACTTAAAAATTATGGTTTCAGGTGAAGAAAATTAGAAATTTTTCGATAAGACAACACAGCCCTTGTTTCATTATCACAGCCAATGTCATAGGCTTTGTTTTTGGCTGTAGTAATATGAACCATTGAAAACCTAGAACAGTAGCTCAGTTCAAAAATCAGTCATCCGCAAGGAAGGCTAGGGCATTGAGCCTCGCAGTTTACAATATCAGTCAAAAATAACTTTACTGTTCGTTGTTTACACAATTATGCCCAACTTTCAGAAGCGCTGAATTACTGTGATAGGTTTGATGTTTCCTTCGTATAAACTGGTACGCTAGCTTGGTCTTTGCATACTACTTAACAAATCCTAATCGGATGTTTTGTGGTTGTAACTGGGATGTTGAAATAAATAGATTTATTAATAAACAAACAAATTATTGGCTCTGATATAATTTCAAAAATAGCTACGTGCACCCAGTATTTTTTTCCCTCTCAATTTTTGTGTTTATTTAAGCCACCGTTAACTAAAGTATATACCGGAAGTTATGTAAGACGTGAAATGGCATCATACCCATAAAACATTAAATTAATTAAATAATTTTTGCGTATTTTAAGTATCGTAATTGAATTTTTGCGTACTGACACTCCTTAATATCCAAGGGGAAAGTTAATAGCATTGCTTGGCTATTAAAAACTGGGTTTTATTACAACCTTTGTTAAATCAGTAAGTCTCATTCCAGAATGATAGGGTTCCTGTGTAAACTTAGTTGTTTTGTGAGTTAGTGTATGTAGATTATGCTCTCTTTGTGTTGTAACTGTAGATATTACTGTTTAATTGCAAACTGCATGTACCAGTGTGTGGCTGGTAGGTACACAAACAAGGAAAATGTTGAAAATAATGTATCTTCAAATGCGTTTTTGCAGTAACTTGTATTATGTTTACCATAAATATATTTTTTTTAATCTTCCAAACATTTTTGTTCATTCTTCAAATTTGAAAGTTTAATAACCCCGAGGACAGATTCTGATCAGTCTGTAATAGCGGCATATTGATGCTGAAGGTATTATAGCACGTGCTTTGTTCCCCTTTCCCCCCTTAAGCCTAGACAGGCGCCTGGTGTCATTTCCAAAGCACCAGAGTTCCGCAATAAGTAACTAACTGCCGAGTTATGGCCAGTGGAAGTGTCACGCTTGGTGGTTCCCCAACGACAGCAGGTAGCTGTCATCTCCCCTCTCTCCTCAGGAGGTTCAAGGTTGACAGCTTTTCCTGGTACTTATCTAATCAGTCCCCCCCCCCTCACCCCATCTCACTTTCCAGTTGGAAATTTACTTGATTACACTATGGTCAGCGCATTTTTCGCTCATATTTTTTAAATTTTAATTTCAGATCAAATCTGCGGATAATTTTGCTTCTCATGTCTTCGCTGACGGTTTTCAATTTCAATTTACTGCCTCTGCGAAAAGTGCGGGATTTCAATGGAACCATTATTTATTCCCGCCAGATATTCGCCAGCTGCTAACGTGGCATGAATTTGTGATCATGTGAGGATAGAAACACAATGTATTACGGAAATAAAAAAAACTATTTTGCAGGGATTAATTGTTTTGAAGTGCGTAGTAATTTCTCGCCTCATTTGTCAGGTAAATGGTTTTACGGCAAATAATAGCCTACCAGAAAATGGTGTTGAATAATGGTACTGTTTTTTCGATGGGAAAATGGATATCATATATAATTATTTACTATTATTTTTTATTAGTAGCCAAAATATTGGGACATTGGCCTTCGGGATCGATACATTTTACAGGATGTTAAGCTTAAGGTAATTCGTCCAATATTTCGGTGACGAGAGAACTGTAATTAACACTTCTGCCGAAACAAGCAATTTTAAAGTTTTTTTTTAAATTGTGTTGTGAGGGGGGCTGAGAACTGGCGGTATATTAACACAGTTTTGTTCCAGCAATTTTTAGCGGTGCGACTTGACAATTAATTGAGCACTTTTGAAAGCCCTGCGTAAGATGTATTTTATTTAGTGTTCATTCTGTATCCTTCCACCATACGTAAAACTAACGCTTTCATGGACTCGCTCACTTTATTCAGGCGTCCATGATATGAAACTGTGAAATTGTTAGAAGAGTAAAAACGTTACGTATTCGCTAATTCTTATTCTTATTTGCATAAGACGAACAAAAAATTGTGTAAAACAAATTTGCCGTCCACATATTTAAATGCCACACCTGTAGTACGATGTAAGTTACGGAATTACTTTCCGTGCATTGCTGCCAACCTTACTAGAAGCGAGGAGGAGGAGGAATTTTTTCGAAATTTTATTTCGAAAGTGCTCAAGCGTAGGTTCGTGGCTTTTTAACGATACGAGGAAGAAACCGTACAGTCCATTGACGGTTACGTCACACTTTTATGAAGCCCTGCTTACGTTCTACTTTCAGGATATTACTCCGCCTCATGCAAACAAAGCTAACCCAAGTATAGAAAATTACACCAAAGGGACAGCTCACCGCATTCGTGCGCATCCGTTGTAATAATACTTTTCATAATTACTATTTATAACTAAGTATTACCAGCACACCATCTTTCTCCCTGTTTTTATTTATATTAATTATAAATGAAATATTATTTATATATATAAATTAGTAAAATTTCAATTTAACAAAAAATGTACTTTTATGCTAACACGAGTATAAAACGCTTGTGATAGACACAATATATATAGAAAACAACCGAACACATCATACATGGGGTGATTTTTTCAAAGGTTTGATTAAAATAAGTGAGAAGAAACCGCGAATTGACTGACCATGACTTTTCCAAAGAGTAGGGCGAGCAGGCGAGCACGTAGTTGGTGCTAGCAAGCCGCCGATTCCTTGGCCCAGCGGCGTGTTGGGTAACACGAGTTTCCGCTGCTCCCGCCGGGTGTTGTGCTCCCCCCCCCCCAACCAGGGGGGACTCTTGGAAACGGGGACAGTCCGAGGAGTGAAAGTGACCCCTCGGGAAGACTCGCCCCGAGGGGGGTGTGTGTGAGTGACCTGCGAGTTCCTAACCCCCGCAGGACTTGTTGTGTCGTAGCTAACTCTCAACTGTTACCAACATAAATGTGCTTGAGCAACAAGTGGTAGTGTTGAAAACTATTATGCATTTGTAATTCTTCATTCCTCATGCGTCGCAAATTTTACGAAGTAAATACGCCAGCAGAAACGTGTCTCTGTGGCATAATATTTGCTTACGAAGTCGGTTAAAGCACTTCCCTTCCTTGTTTTTTTTAGATTGGCTTCTATAAACGTATATACTTCACTTACCGTGTTTAGAATTAATTTATACACAGGCTTCTGTGTTAAATAGTTGACTTTGTAAGTAGCTTTTACTTTTTTAACTTAATTTTTTAAGACAGCTTTACTTTAACTTTTCAACTTCAGTTAATTTTACTATATTTAACTAATTTACTGGTACCAGTTAAGTTAATAACCTACAATTTTCCAGACACTAGTTTAACATTATAATTTTTACCCACTTCCAGTAGCCTATGTTCTATAAACACTATCAATTTTCAATAAAACTTATAAAATGCATATACGCTTCCGGTTTCTTTGTGTGTTAATAAGATTTACCATAAATTTAGGAAGATAAATGTAATACCCAGTAGCTGTTTATGTTCATGAGCCATGCTTTTTTTATTCTTTCTGATTACGTAAATTAATAGCAATAATATTTAACTTATTAAAATTCATTTTTCCCATTGTGTGTTAGGCTAAAGTAAACCTTATTTTTTAATCAAAATGCATTACCATTGTAATTTTATTTTGTCAAAATTGTATGTGCACGTAGTCCTACAAGACTGCAAGTGAGGACAAGCAATGCAATAATACAAAAAGTGACGTAACTGTTTGTGATAATTAACTTCTGAGTTAAAGGTTAATAAGTTTATTTTATTTATACTAACATTTAAAGTTATGATAAAGGGAATGCAATTTAATAAAGTATACAAATTTAGCTTACCCAAGTCGTTTATACTCCACGTGCTCTTAAACCCTCTTTACGCCGTGAAATTTTATCGCTAAACTGATTCAGAGGCAGTTCGTTAAAAAAATTAGATGATTCTAAGTCACTGAAACATTACCACGCAGCCATGTTTGTCTGAAAATTATCTGTGGCTTTAGTTCCTCTCAGAAGTTTAGTGTACACATCTAGTTCTAAAAATGATTTTGGAATTAGACAGGTTCAGCTATGCAGTCGAAGTCGTCCCCAATCGTACATACATGCATACATGCATACATACATACATACATGCATTCATACATGCATTCATACATGCATTCATACATGCATGCATACATACATACATTCATACATGCATTCATACATGCATGCATACATGCATACATACATACATACATGCATTCATACATGCATTCATACATGCATGCATACATGCATACATGCATGCATACATGCATACATACATACATACATGCATAGATATATAGATAGATAGATAGATTTTACTGATCTAGCCAACCTTTAAAAGGACGAACAAAACATGGTTAGGAATTGTGCTTGTGGGGCTAACTAAATTGATTTGTATGAACGTAGTTCGTACTTTTACGTAATTGGAATTGCATATTACGGCAGTATAATTAAAATATTGGCTGCTTTAAATTTCATCCTGCATAAAATAACTCCAGTAACATTCTTGGCCCTCCTCTTGCTTGGCAACAGACACCTGATAATTTAAATAAAGATATCAGATTTCATTACTAACATAAATTGAAAACTTGGCGTGACAGATATTCAAACGTACCTATTTCACATTTTATGATCAAATTTGTGTGATGGGAAAAATTGATGACCGTGTTTTGAGAAACGATACCGTGCCAACTTTATGGTCTAAAACACGTCTGAAGACAAAGATCCAACAGTGCGACAAGGCTTTCACCAAACCGTTGACCAAAAACAGAAGTGTCGACCAAACCCTTGCAAGGAGGGACAGCGGCTGAGGCCACCATGAAGCCGAGGGGGAAACTACTGCCGTCAGCTCATTGCTATTCTGTCCGCGGCTTCCACCATCACTTTCTTTCTGACCTCCGAAATAGGAGTGGCGCACTAAAGTACGGCGTCTTTTCGCGACACAGTATTGTCTACTTCGAAAGCGGCCCGCCATTCTTCACGAGAGAAAGACGTTATCCGTTTCGACACAGCCACACGCATCGGATGCCTCGAGGCACCGCACTGTCTTTCCTTCTGCAACAAGCCTATGTGAAATTTTCAGCTGTAAAACTATAATTTCATGACATATTGTATTATGTAATAAACACCGGAGTGCGCTACACGCCCGTATACGACTTCAAAAGGTCAGGCACCGAAATTGTAATACCTAAAAACTATCGCGAAGACATTTCGTTCAAGTAATTTCACTGTCTAAATAATTGGTACGTTTACATGTATAACAATTCTAGATGTTTGCATCAAAATGCCATTCGTATTTATAAAAAAAAACATAAGTTTTCATATAATGTGTGCAAAGTTTTACGCACAGACCCATAAGCAAACGCACGTTTTGTTCTATATAGCGAGCACAAACGAGATCGCGTACATTGGGAAGCAGAATATTTATTTATTGGTTTATCGGTGCAGTGTGTTCTCTGGTAAGACTTAATGACACTTGAAGCAAACAAAATTGAAGACATGAAGCTAAAATTAACAATTCAGAATGCATTAATTAATTATGTTATGTGTTTGCGATATCTTATCGTTTAAGATAATTGCAAGCTCTAAAAAAGCCTAACGTTCGTATCAATGCGTTTTTTTTTCATATGCCCAGTTTCATCTTAAGGTATGTATCAACAAATATTACAGTGGATTTTGAGGTGGTTGTTCCCAAAGGTAAGTCACACAGACAAAATATTAGAGACGTTCGTTTTAAGGTCGGTATTCACAGAAGTGGTATCTATTCTGTTTTAAAATATCATGCTAACACTGTAGCTACGCCCAGCTAGCGATGCTCGCGTAATTGGGTTCCAGATAAGCGGGGAAGTGGTTGATAGTCGCGGCTATCTGAGCACTTTTTAAATAAATCTTGGAAAAAATGCCACTGCCCTTTTAACTACATGTTATTTAAACAGGCACACTGAAAAGCATGGGCCCGTTAAAGTTGGTAACGATGTCTTAACGTTGAATCAAAAGTGTTAGGTAAAAGTTGTGAATATAGTACTGAAATTATTTATTAATTTTTTGTATTCCTTCCTCATTGTAAAAATGAACAAATTTTTAATATATAATTTTTTTTTAATTTATTACAATTTGATTTGACTTGCGCGTGAATAAAGTGACCAGGCCCATGGTAATGTTAATTTTACACACGGTGGAGCAACACGCGACGTGCACGCAAGTTTATCGCCGCGCGTAGCAGGTTTATAGACGAGACGACAGGCGCGGGTCCCCGCGCTCACGGAAGCCAGCTTCGCCGGAGAAAACAGCCCGCGGGGCGGAAACTTCTTCGGAGCCGCGAGGATGGGATCCCGGCGTTTCCTGCGAGAAGACAATGGACGGAGCGCGTCCTCCCGCGCCGTCTCGACCCCGTTCCCTCGCCGGCTACACACGCACTTGTTCGGCCGAGCCCGCAAGGCGGCGTCACCCCGTCCGCCGTGTGGCCCTTGCCGCGTGGCTATCTCCCAGGAAGTGCGGCGGCGCCCTGGGAAAACACGCGTAACGTTTCTTAAATGTTATTCGTAAGCAGTCTTCACGCGAGACACTTTGCGTGGTTTCCTGTATAAATACCCTCCTACAGCAGGAGGAGGGTATTTATACAGGAAACCGCCCAAAGTGTCTTGAGTGAAGGCTGCTTACGAATAACATTTAAGAAACGTTACGCGTCTGTTTAAGTATTTCAGTTCCTCCATTTCTCTCCAAGGCGTATTTTTGTGATGGCTCGAACTGGTATTTTCACGGTAATTTTTTAGGTATTTTTATTAATACGTCATAAAATGACAGGGGTCTCCTCTGAAAGTCTCGTAGAGGTGGGTTATCGACGGCAAGTCTGCACGCCAGTTCAGTGCGTGTAGAGGAGACGAGAGAGTTGATGCGCATGTCTCGGTCGCCTAGAGCACTCCCACGATTTTAGACCGCAGACGTGCAAGATTCTGCAGTGCTACAGGCTGATCACGGTTATTTGAACACTTTCGAAATCAACCTTTGAAAAAATGTCACCGCGCCTACCTGCACGGATTATAACTGGCACACTGACTGGCGTACTGCCAGTTAAGTTGGTAACAATTGAGGACTGAGAGGAAGTAGTTCCATGTCCAAAACGTTGAATTAAAAGTGCCGTGTAAACATTTGGGAGTACTGAAATTATTTAGCGTTCTTTCTGTTTTTAATACATATAAGTGCAAGAACAAGCAAATTCCTGAAATATTTGCTTTTCTAATAATTTCAGTTTTACTTGACCGATGCATGAATACTGTGACCCGGCCTATGGCAATGGCAATTTTATATATGCTGGAAGAACGCACAATGTACATGCAAGTAGATCTCAAGCAGGACTTTCAAAAGTGCTCAGTTTACCGTGAACAGCCTATATAAGTCCGGGTTTTACACTCTTNAGCAGGACTTTCAAAAGTGCTCAGTTTACCGTGAACAGCCTATATAAGTCCGGGTTTTACACTCTTGAGAAACTTCGGCAGACTCTGTCGGTGGTTGGCCAAACATGTGTCTTCCGCTGTCGCATTCCTATTTCACTGGCATTTCACTCGCGTTAGACGCGCCTCGCCTGGGGCTGGTCGCTGTAAGATGCTGGCCACTCCTGCCGTAGGATCTTCCGAGGCCCCGCATTTGCTGAGACGGCTTACTCTTCTACGCAGAGGAGACCAAACCCACCTAACATGCTGCTCGTTACGTGTTACGGGACACGTGAAGTCATCGCAATCCCGGCCTAAGTCCTCAGTTGTTTTTCACGAAATGCTGTTGGGTAGAGGATTTTGTTTTTCGGTCCCTACTCTTTGGCACTCTATTGTGTTGAAGGGCCTTTGACCGGTCGACAATGGAGGCAAGACGACAGTGATTTGGTGCTTTGTTCTTGTTTGTAGGTGGGGTATCACTCCCCAACCTGCTGGTGGTGGTTTTGTTTGAGGCGGATAAGGCAGAGTATTCCATCCCAGAGTATGGTTGAAGATATTATAATGACCTTTCATAAGGTGTCGCATTGGCATGGGGATACATCGTTTTTGAAGATCGTGTCTGGGATTTGGTAGGACCTGTTTGCTCTCATCGTTGAATGAGAAGGGAAGAAAGAAGAAGACCAAGAAGAAGTTGGGAGGTAGTCTTCTTCAGGGTTGTCATCTTAACCCTTTGTCCTACATGATTGCCCTCCTTCCTGCATCTCTCTCTCTCTCTCTCTCTCTATACTCTATTCCTTCTATCCAATATTCTTCCTGTGTTAACCAAGTTGGTTTTTGTTTCTTTTATAACTCCCTATTTTTGAGGGTGAAAGGGAGAATTCTTTCAAATAAGCGCACACTATTCAGCATCTGACGCGCCACGGGAATCGCACTGATCGGAGTCATTTAGGGAACTGCGCATATTGTATGCGGAGCATCGGCATTTCCGAACATGGTCCTCTCCGTCAAGACGTATACTTCATTGTGTAGCCTGTATACTTTTCTCTCGTGATGATTTGCAAGGGGAAGAAGAACAAACGGGTTTCAACTACCCATTGAGTCGCGCAAGAAACACTGCAGAGAATACGTTTGGAATCTTGACACGAAAATTCAGGATATTTGAACGTCGATTGCGTGCATCTCATGAACATGCAGTTCGCCTTGTTATGACTACGCGTTGTCTGCGCAACTATTGAAAGGATGACACGTGTCTCTCGAAATAACGTGATTTGCAAGTGTCTTTATCGGACACGAAGGTGATGAGACGTCTGAAGGGAACAGGTGGTAATTCATGAGGCGATGCTTTACGAATAAGGGGACGTTCTAAACAATACTTTAACTCAGACGTAGGATCAGTTGCGAGGCAACAAGCCAGAGTTCGGGAGGGGAAACAATTACCGTAATGTGATGGGGCCATTTAATTCACATTGTGTGCTAGAAAATTGTTACATTTTTAATATATGTGCCTAAATAAATAATTACATTACAGTTACTTACTGGGCTGCTTCATTATAGTGCCGTTGCCCCTCCGTTGTATGTTGGCAAATTGTGGGTGTCTCAGATCGTACAACTCTTCATGTTGTTGAACAATCGCAATTTAGCAAGCAGGGTCCACGTTCCAACGAATGGTTCAAGAGTCTACTACGTAAACGGACAAATGCCAGATGCAGCGCGTGCGCGCACAAATTCCCCAGAAATACCGGTGACGTCATCTGCATCGCACGGATTCCTTGCCCCTTGCCCCTTGCCCCTTGCAGACTGTCCAATGCGACCGATACGTACCGTGAGGATACGCGAGCGCAGTCCCATTATTGTAAAACACGATCAGTGCGATTCCTGCAGTGCGTAAGATGCGGACCGGTGTGCGCCTACCTTCAGTAGGCAACACGTAGTTGCGCGGTGGTGCTGCCCTCCACGGCCAGTGCGGGGGTTTCGCGAGTTAGTGCGGGGCAGTCAGACTTGGTAGCCGCGCTCGGGAAAGGAGCTCTAGCCAGCGAGTCACGCGTCATGTGGAGTTTCGCGGCGTGCGCCATTTGTATCCCGGAAAGCGCGCACAGGCGGTTCACGATAAAGTGTGTTTTTTTAAATAAACGCTTGAAAAAATAATTACTACCCGTTACTGCGTGTTTTTCAAGGAGCACGCTGACTGGCATGATGTTTTTAGAGTTGGCAACGAGGCAGGGAAAATAATTCGATCTTACGTCGTTTAAAATCGAAACGTTTAAATGTATGGAAAGTGAATTTATTGAATCTAATTTTTTCATGTGTTAGTGTGTTTAATATTTTTTTTATTAGTAACGTATTTATATTCCTAACGATTTAATAGTTACACTTGAATAAAGCATGGATAAAGTAATGTGATCCGTGATTTATTGACGAAACTGTTGTAGGTGTCCCTAGTATACTTACGTAAAGAAAATGTACCCCAGACGAGGAAGGAATGGTACTTTAATAACACGTGCAACACATTTCAGTTTTGAAGCCCTCCAACGTTGTTAAAAACGGCTTTTTCATACGGCTGTCTCTTAAAACAAACTTACTACCCGGACACGAGTGAAACTAAAAGAGAAGCCTGCAGTGAGTGTTGCTGCACCCTTATCGCTCCCTAGCTTCTCGGCCTCCAAGGACGATATACAGCTCCAGGTAGACGGGCACCTTAAAGTAAGTAAGCATTCAGAGCGATTGTCAACATCCTGTCTTCAACCTACCCCTCACTACTGAGAAACGTGGGTAGGACCTACGTTTTCACATGCTCTGACCTTTGTACACTGAGAAAAAAAGTTTTGTTGAATCAAACAAAGTTAGTTTGGCGCAACCAAATTAGTTTGTATAGAGGCAATAAAATATTTTGTTGTTGAAACCAAATTATTTTTTTGTTCTTATTTGGTTGCCCGAAACAAAGTTTTTGTTGGTGCAATTAAGTATTTTCGAACGTAGTCAATCACATGAGTGGTCAAACAAACACACACAGTCGATTCTGCCAAATATTTTTTGTCGGCAGTCTCATTTCTGTTGGTCCAACACAGGGGTTTTGTTACTCAAGCGTGTATTTTGTAAGAACAAAATTAATTTTGTTGCTGTTCAAGTTTTGTTTACTCAACATAATATTTTGCCAGGGAAACTAAATATATGTTTTTGGCCCTTTACACACAAGTGTTTTGTTGGATGTTCTCTGAGTGTAGCGGGTAGATGCGATACCGTGGCTCTCCTATGCGGTCCTCCAACACCGCGCCACGGCAGAAGTCTAGGTACAGTATTTCTGAAAGGTGAGCTATCTGCTCAGAGCTCTCGGTTACAACTAGCACACACGCGACTCCCTTCACTCAGCAAGTACCCCGCCTTTCTCCGTGATCACGTCCAAGAACTTTCTCCCTTCAGAACACGGAATGGCGAAACGTGACGTAGGCGGCGTATGAAGTCGAGACAAGTCGGACTCTTACACACGTTTGGAACTCGGCGCCAGAAAACATTTCCTTTGAAAAATTTAAGCAAATTAAGTTTCATTTGGTTTTGTAGCAGAAACTTATGATTTACCATCTTGAGGTGCACATTGTTTATCCTCTCCTGTATGGTCGAGGCTCTGCTGCAATTCGGCTTGTCAGTTTTCACAGCGACTTTCGGGAGAGGCGGACTACCACTCCGGCACTTCCATGCCAGTTCTCAGCCTTACGTCACCGATGAGAGCAACAAGTCACCTTTCTTCTCAACAGTAAAAGAAAATGTGTTGTGTGCACAGCGTGCAAAACTGTCAACGTCAAACCGTGACAGTGTTTAGGGATCACGTCTGTTGACCATGCCTTTCAGTTTGTTCGTGTATTACGAAGTCTCTTGGGAAAAACCACTAAGCAGCCGGGTGTGTAAGTAAAAAACAATACACACATATTGTGGAAGCTGATTTCACCAATTACAGATAAAAATTTTTTAAAAAATTAATTGACTATCGTTTAATGTNAATTTTTTAAAAAATTAATTGACTATCGTTTAATGTTAATAAGGAACATTAAAACTAATCACTTCTCCCACACGGTTTGTTTATTGCGAAAACTTTTGGAGTTACCATTGTCAATTTCCTGTCGACCAATTTTTTCTTCTTTGCTTCCTCGTGCTTATATGAGGAATATCTGAAAGAACAAAACTTCAGTTTCGTGAAATAGCTATGTTTATACTGCGCGTTGAAAAAGACGCTGTTTACATCAACACCCATAGCTGAAGTTGCTATGAAAATAATGTTTCTCTTCATTGTTTGTGGTTGTTATCGCAATCTAAGCGAGGTGGACTATATACCATTTGAATCATCCAAGGTCAAATGCTCTTTTAAATGAAACACAACAATTATTATATTCAAGACATGAAATAATTTTGAAGTCACCTTGAGTAAGAAATGCTTGCAAGTAATCGCAGGTGAANGTAGCAGAAACTTATGATTTACCATCTTGAGGTGCACATTGTTTATCCTCTCCTGTATGGTCGAGGCTCTGCTGCAATTTGACTTGTCCGTTTTCACAGCAACTTTCGGGAGAGGCGGACTACCACTCCGGCACTTCCATGCCAGTTCTCAGCCTTACGTCGCCGATGAGAGCAACAAGTCACCTTTCTTCTCAACAGTAAAAGAAAATGTGTTGTGTGCACAGCGTGCAAAACTGTCAACGTCAAACCGTGACAGTGTTTAGGGATCACGTCTGTTGACCATGCCTTTCAGTTTGTTCGTGTATTACGAAGTCTCTTGGGAAAAACCACTAAGCAGCCGGGTGTGTAAGTAAAAAACAATACACACATATTGTGGAAGCTGATTTCACCAATTACAGATAAAATTTTTTTTAAAAATTAATTGACTATCGTTTAATGTTAATAAGGAACATTAAAACTAATCACTTCTCCCACACGGTTTGTTTATTGCGAAAACTTTTGGAGTTACCATTGTCAATTTCCTGCAGACCAATTTTTTTCTTCTTTGCTTCCTCGTGCTTATATGAGGAATATCTGAAAGAATTAAAACAAATCTTTACTTTCGTGAAATAGCTATGTTTATACGGCGCGTTGAAAAATACGCTGTTTACATCAACACCCATAGCTGAAGTTGCTATGAAAATAATGTTTATCTTCATTGTCTGTGGTTGTTATCGCAATCTAAGCGAGGTGGACTATATACCATTTGAATCATCCAAGGTCAAATGCTCTTTTAAATGAAACACAACCATTATTATATTCAAGACATGAAATAATTTTGAAGTCACCTTGAGTAAGAAATGCTTGCAAGTAATCGCAGGTGAAATCGGTTCGTAACAACAGTCCTTTCTCTGCTTGAGCGTTTTTCTGCTTTACTCACAACTCCAAATATGACCTCCCCGCCAGTGGAGATTGCTGTCAAGATGACACACTAAGATAGCATGCCCTGCATTATCGCTCATACTTATCTACGCTGACTGAAGGAAGGATCTTTTTTTTCAAATTAACGTAAAATTTTTGTTGTGCCCAATTATACAGTCTTAATACAAGTTTCGTGACCATCTGTTTGGTCGGGCGCACTTTAGGACACGCATGATCTCCGTCATGTAGAGCTTGTATGCCACGTAACGTAAAGTAGTTCAGGTCTACTCTACACTAGCGTACGCGCACATTGAAGCGTAGTTCTGAACCAGATTATAATTGGAAAGAACGGAAAACAAGGCTACTTTGTAGTACCCGTGGAAGAAGAAAGGCATTTCGGAGTAGTGAATAGGTAAACAAGAGGCATATTCATGGGGATTTAGTGATTTAAAAAATGATTCAAAAACTGACTTCTTACTAGATACGAATTTGGGGACGTGCATAGTATGACTGAAACACACTTAAATTTAATTTCACTATTTTTTTACCTACACATTCTTCGAACGGTATTATTGCGTGTTTCAATTCGCTCAAGAGCTGTCCATCGTTATTTTATAAAATATTTTCATGTACGGTAGGTGAGCCGTTTACTTCTGAAGACGGGAATGTTGTGAAATTGTCAGCTCAGTGTCTTTTGTATTTCTATGCAATTACACTTGTGTCTTTATTTCATTAACAAAAACGTTATAAATAAAAATCATTAATAAAAAATCAATATCTTTAAACACGAGACTGCGCGCAGGAAACTAAGTACAGGACTTACGGCACGCAGGCACGCGCCAGCGCTACGCCTCGACACGCGTCTCTCGACCTTATAGGCTGTTCACGGTTAATTAAGCACTTTTGATATCAACCTTTGAAAAATTCCACTGCCCCTACCTGCATATATTTTAAAGGGCAATCTGAGGGCATGCGCCCAGTGAAGTTGGTAACGCCGGAGGGAAGTTAGTTCCATGTCTTAACGTTGAATTGAAAATGTTAGATAAACATTCGTGAGTTCTGAAATTATTAATTTCGCTTTCTGTTTCTCTAATTCATATAAGTGTAAGAATTTACAAAAATATTTTACTAAGTTCTCAGATTCACTTCCGCCTTCCTGGCATTTGAATTGCTTTGCAGTGTGTTTGAAATACTCGTTTTCCCACGAAACTACCAAACGTGCATCTAATGTGCAGATCTATGAAAATAACGCACGTTTCAGGGCTGTTGAGTGCTTTCGAGACGTCCCGCAAATAAAAAACACCATTCCAGAATACCCGAAATGGCTAAAAAATGGCGTATTCGAAGTACTGTCTCTCAAAATATACGCGTCAGATACATAAAAAGCTACTCAAGGGGCCCCCCATTGAACCTTACTACAGATTTTCCGTCAAGAAAATAACAGGGTCGCCTCGGAATTTCCCATAAGTACACGCAGCACGACGAGAACACTGCACGCCAGTTCAGAACCTTGCGCTTAGTGGCGATGGCGTACTTGATGCGTGTGGCAGTGTCGCCCTTATCGCTCCCGCGCTTCTCGGCCTCAGACGTGGAAAAAGCTCCAGGGAGGGCGGGAGCCTTAAGGAAGCGCCTGGTTGAAGGAATTTTGCCCGTGAGGACTGAAAGCGTGGGAGCGCTAGGGGCGACTGAGACATGCGCATCAACTCTCTCATCGCCTCTACGCGTACAGTACTGAACTGGCGTGCAGTCTTTGCCGTCGATAACGAGCCTTTATGAGACTTTCAGCGGAGACCCTACCATTTTATGACGCATTAATAAAAATTAAGATTTGATGCACGTCCCTATACCTTTTTTAATGTTTTGTACCGGAATGTTCATACTTAAAAATGACTGCGAAAACACCCGTTCGAGCCATTTTCACACCACAAAAACATGCTTTAGAGAGAAATGGAGGAACTGAATAGCGTATACAGACGCGCAACGTTTCTTATGTGCTATTCGTAAGCAGACCTCACTCAGACACGTCGGACGGTTTTTTAATAAAACGTCTTATGCTGGAGCTCTGCACACCTTTCGACGGCCTACCCAGGCAAATGGACAAGCGGTGCAGCGGCCCTGAGCAAGGCCGGCGACCCCCGGCAGCGTTGTAGAGCTTCTCCGGCCCGGGACTGCGTGCACGCGCCAAGGGGCGGCTGCCGACGCACCGCGATCAGCGGCGTTACGTCCGCGGGCTTCTGGACGACCCACTTGCAGGGGCCGGCGTAATCCCCACGCTGGGCTCCACGTGCCGGCAACGCTCCTGGGCACTGACCCTCTGTCCCAATTTCCGGTCGCCGCTTCGCTTTACCCAGTCCTTGAACAATACCGACTATAGTCCGTTCGTGGTTACTCCCAACTGTTCTCAAGTCCTGCTAAAGTTCTACTTTCAGGCTATTCCTCCGCGTTGAGGAAATAGCGCCTAACCAAGTTTAGAAAATTACACCAAAAGGATAATGCATCGCATTTGTGCGCACTCAGTTTAATAATATTCTTGCATGTGAATTGCAGGCTGTCCGAATAGCCTTTCATGATTACAAACTTTACTTATATCCGCTATATGTAAGATAGAGATGTGAAACCGGTGTCAAAATGTTGGCAAACTAACCAAGGTTATTCTTGCAACACGACAACACATAAGTAAGTCTTCACGTGAGCACATCTAGTCCATATTCAATTTCTGTCCATTCATTAGCCAACATCACAGGAGCGAGCCAAGCTGTCGCGCCATCACGACCTCTCCGTCGTCCAGGAGAAATCGTATCAAGATAGGCACGAACCTCCAAACCCTCAAATTAGGCGGTGTACCGTCATGTTGAAGAATGACACCTGGGTGATACTCAAGCAACTGAGGAACAGTAGACAATTTATTGCAACATGCCCAGATAACACTGGAGATGTGATGGTGTCTTCAGCGAAAAATAATGGTCTGATAATTTTGTCATGCAAATAGCGCGCACCAAACATTCACCTTAGAGTTGCTTCTGGTACACTCTGGCTCCTCACCATGGGGCTCTGAACCCCAACTACGCACGCTATGCCGGTTCACTACACCACTGACAAAAAACAATTGCCTCGTCAGAAAAAGCAACGCGTTTGAAATAGTATTATGGCCCTCACTACGCGATGACAATTCGATTGAAAAGTCATACCGACGCGTGGCGTCATTGGGCAACAGAGACTGAACAATCTGCACTTTGTATGCACGAAACAATAAACGTTTGTTTAAGATATCACGAAGAGAACTTTTCAGCATCTGTAATTCACGTTAGGCTCTACGCACTGATTTCTTAGGATTTCGCACAAAAGACTGTTTCACTACTTCCACCATTTCAGCTGAGGTTGATGGTTGGCCAATTATAGGCAAGTCAGCAACAGATCATGGGATCTAGAACTTATCATACCACGACTTAATGCTCTTGACATCGGGCGGCATTTTTCAATACGTTGTCTGAAATTACCTCTGCACTATTGTTGGTGACCGGGTCTCGTGGTGTCAGAGGACATACTGAACTTTTTCCTGATTCGTGAGCATGCCTAGCTTCCTGGACACTGCAACTGCAACACTACAGTTACGTTACTGAAACCTGCAACAAAGTGCTTGGTTAGTTTGCAAACATTTTCGCACCAGTTTCATATCTTGCAAACAGCGGATATAAGTAATGTTTGTAATCGGGGAAATGCAGGACAGTAGAACTTCAGCAGGACTTCACAAAAGTTGGAAATAACAGCGAATGGACTATAGCTATGATGACCAAGCGCCGGACTTCAGTTCCAATTACACTTCCGCAGTGAAAGAAACGCATTTGTTAAAGCCATTCGTCGTCATACTTATAAAACATCGTTGGTACAGTTTGTCCCTAATATTCGATTATGGGTGAAATTTGTGTATAGTTTCAATGCACATGTTCTGATAAAACTTCTCATGTCTATAGTAATCTGCATCATGTTGCCATAATTTTAAAAGAATGAAGGCTCTTATTTTTTTTCGTAGCTGGTTACCGTGCTTTCCTTTTCCATTTTCTCAAATGGGCTGAACGAAGTTTTAGAACTAAGCCAACGCATTGCTTGTCTGTTGAAAATTTTCACCTTTCTTACGTCTGCCATGCCACAAACGTTGTGTTCTGCGAGCATTCTGCTGCCTTTTGTGACGAAACGTACGAGGATTTACAATTCGGTCACGACTCCTTCATGACATAAGAACTATTGAATCAGTGCCTGAACGAAAATGGTTCGCAAAATAGAGTAAAACGACTAATTTTCCTGGTAGGATTTACATAATACTATTTACCGTTCATTAAAGACGAGATGTGTAAACATCTCGTCTTTAATGAACAAACGTATGCTAATTTGTCGTAACAGAAAGAAATGCTAAGAACTTAGTAAGAAGTGGGCTCTTCACATGATTTTTGAGATAAGGAGGAAATATGTAAGCTGTTACATAATTCGAAATTTCCTAATAGGTGTTAACGAATTATTTCAGTTAAATTAATGTAGATACGCTTCTTAAACCGCAGTCAGGGACTCTTATTTTGTAGCCGAAACACTGCGTTTTATAGCAGTAATGAAACCTATTATTTGGGAGTCTTCGTAACTTACAATTTAATACGAAATTTTGGTTATAACAAGACCTACCAAATTTTGTTACTGAATATTCCAATCTAGTTATGTCCACGCTCTCTCAATTTTGTCCGGCGCGATAAGGTGCCGGAAGTTTGAAAACCATGTCAGGGGTTTCTTCATTAGTTAGATAAAAACGGCAATATGGCGACAGTGCAGCCTTTTGTGATCCGACACGACACATGAATGGTTTGCGAGTTCACAATATCGTCTCACGGGGAAACACAGATGGAGAACAATTTTATCGATTTTATAAGGGCATCGATAGATCGTCAAAGAGTAAACTGCTGTAACCTTTGACTGATGTCAGTTCACATAGGAGGAGCAGCATAACCACACTCGTAGAAATGTTTAATGCCTGTAATGTACATCTGAAATTTAAGTAATGTACGTTGTTTACAAATTAAACTTGAGGAAGGAAGAGCCAACGAAACGTACCAAATAATACACATTTACTGTAGTCGTGTATCTTACGAAGGTTGACTGCTCAACAATACGACGGTGATTGTGCTCAAATTTTTATCAAGTACCGTGGGTTCGAGACCTTACACTGTAAAAAAAAATTATACTGAACTTCGTAAACGGTAAAGGAAATTTNGCTCAACAATACGACGGTGATTGTGCTCAAATTTTTATCAAGTACCGTGGGTTCGAGACCTTACACTGTAAAAAAAATTATACTGAACTTCGTAAACGGTAAAGGAAATTGTTATCCTATGTGTAGTATGTAACTATTACAACACATCACGCTACAAATAGAGGAATGTATACCGTCGTAACTATACTTAACTAAGAACTTTCATATATATGTATCGCCAGCCGGATCATTCCCGGATTTTCGCTTGTGTGAATAATGCCGGATGATGCAGCTGTTCGGCGGGTTTTCCCGGGGATCTTCCGTTTTCCCCGCCCTTTAATTCTGGCGCTGCTCCATACTCACTTCAATCAAGCCCTCGTTGTTAAGAGACGTCCAAATCTCTTCACCCCCCATATATATTTGACTGTTTCCAGAGAAAATGTGCGGAAGCTACCGTGGATGTATGGGGAAAAGCTTCACCATTCGCACTTTTCCACCATACGTATGAGCTGATGTGGTAATTTGCAAATAATTTCTTAAGAGTGTAGTTATTAAGTTAATTTATGTTAGAATGCGCGACTTTAGGAGGTGACAAGTACTTTAAATATTTCATCACTTTATACGTTGTCGCTTGGTTCAGTGTTATCTTTAAATATGTTTGCGATGAACTGGGCGTGGGGATAAGAAGTAAGGTTCAAACCTTGGGCACCGTATAGGACGGTGATATGAGACTTGTGGTAAACGTATACACCCCAATTTTCCTAAAGTCAGTGCTGATGTGGACAGCCAAGTCATCGCAACACGTAACTCGCCCTTGCGCGCATTTTTTCGCGTTGTACGTTCATAAGCAGAAAGCACAAATATGAAGTTACTTTCTAATTACTGTGGGCTGCGAACCATTTAACAGAGTCATTAACGGTTGGGCATCTTGGCGTCTNTCTTTAAATATGTTTGCGATGAACTGGGCGTGGGGATAAGAAGTAAGGTTCAAACCTTGGGCACCGTATAGGACGGAGATATGAGACTTGTGGTAAACGTATACACCCCAATTTTCCTAAAGTCAGTGCTGATGTGGACAGCCAAGTCATCGCAACACGTAACTCGCCCTTGCGCGCGTTTTTTCGCGTTGTACGGTCATAAGCAGAAAGCACAAAGATGAAGTTACTTTCTAATTACTGTGGGCTGCGAACCATTTAACAGAGTCATTAACGGTTGGGCATCTTGGCGTCTNGATGAAGTTACTTTCTAATTACTGTGGGCTGCGAACCATTTAACAGAGTCATTAACGGTTGGGCATCTTGGCGTCTTAGCTATCTCGGACCTCGAGTACCCACTTCGCAGACAACGACCGTGTACCAGTTGGTACTTCTGTTTTTTTCCGTTCATAGAACACGTACTGGGTCGCAAACGACATAAATGTGATGTGGAAAATGAACTAAGAATTAACACCGTAATATATCAACCACATTTTTTAGCTCTACAAAGAAACAGCCATTTCTTTTTTTTTCAACTTGTTAGTGTGTTTTTAGATTGTCGTTAATATATTATTGGTTTTTCAAAGGCACAAAATGAACAGCGTCTATTTTTTTTCAAGACCTCTTGATATTTGTTATATAAAAATATGTACATTTGCAAGTTATTAATCAGTACTTATAAACACAAAAAGAACAATTCGCATATACATTTTTGGTAGTTGTAATTGAGTATACGTTTTCGTGTTTTAAAGTTAACTGAACCTACATTTTACAATATAAACAATCATCGTGCACATTTTGTTTATATTGAAATTGTTATACTACACCAAAGAGTAGCACATATGAAATGAAATCTTTCAAGACTATATGACGAGATGATAATATAATACGCTAGCAGCAAAATAATTAGCATGTTATTTCCTTGAATCAAGTACATTTTACAATATTTGTTTCAATGCACCCAATTACGGGTGCAGTGGCTTAAACAGCATGGAGACGCGGAAACAGTGGCATAGTGAATCTACTCGCCTTACTTTCAACCAATCATATGCGATTAATAATTGATTTGACTTTGGTTAATTAGTGATATACTTAGTAAATAACATAGTTTAGACGTATTTTACAAATGTTGAAAGGAAATTCCTACACTTTATTTTCAGACGAAATATCCAAATACAATAATTTATTTCTTATTCTTCTTTCATCTTTCAGTATTATTTACTTAAGGCCTTAAGCCCCTGTCACACTGTCAAATCTTTGCCTTCAACTATATTTGACAATAAAATTAGAATACAAAATAGGGCCATCAAATTTTTCCTTGCAACAAATTTTCTCAATTAATCTTCAATGTGTGTGAAAATGTCTGACACAGTAAAATTATTTTACTGGGAAAACCTAATTTGAATTATCATAAAAAAATTATTTTCGTAGCGAGATATTGCAATTGTTTTTCCATGTAATCCATTACAGGTAGAAACGTAAGTAATGTTGTAATTTATTTTCACTTCTTTACTTAATTCAAATTTTATTCATCAGAGATGTTTCCTGCTCAATTAAATTTAATACCTCCGAGTTCGTAATATTAAGTGCAATATTCACTTAAAATAGCATTCATACCCAGGCAGCTTCTACATAAATTAATTATCTTCATAACCTACTTCGTTTCTAGCAATTGTTCGTTATTTTAAAGTTTCTTAGCGTCCGTTTTTTTCGTGCACGATTCTGATTGGCTGAGACCATCAAACATCAAAGAAATTTTAGAACAGGTTCAATCATGAAATGTTTGATGAAAACTGAAGCTATCCAACTTTCTCAGACAAATATAGCGGCGTTTGAAGTTTCGATGACGTCACAACTGCCCAACTTTATTTGACCAAACTTATTGGAAGCAGTTGGACGGAAAAACTTAACGGTGTGGTGGGGGATGTACACACACGACACGAAATAAAGCATTGTCATTTCGTACACGCCTTTACGTCAAGGATGCTTCTTAAACGACACGCACACACCGGCCATGAACAAAATAGTAAAGAATACCAACTTTCATTTTGATACATACACGTACATTACCTACAGTATGCCAATGCTGAAATACAACCGCTTGTCATTCACGGCACAGAAGCACATTAAGTGGCTTCATAGACGCCGTCGCGTACGAACCTTTTTTTTGGTACTCTGTGGCCACAGTATCTGTGTTTCTCTGAGTTAGGGTGGCCGCCTGGGTAGGCCGCCGAACGGTGTGGAGAGATACAGCAGAAAACGTTTTATTAAAAAACCGTCCAACGTGTCTGACTGAGGTCTGCTTACGAATAGCATTTAAGAAACGTTACGCATCTCTATACGTTTTTCAGTCCCTCCATTTCTCTCCAAAGCTTGTTTTTGTGATAGTGAAAATGGCTCAAAGGGATGCTCTCACGGTCATTTTTATGTATGAAGATTTCGGTACAAAATATTAAAAAAAAGGAACAGGGACGTGCGTCAAACCTTAATTTTTTATGAATACGTCAAAAAATGGCAGGGTTCTCCTCTGAACGTCTCGTAGAGGCGCGTTATCGACGGCAACTCTGCACGTCAGTTCAGTGCTTTGCGCGTAGAGGCGATGAGAGAGTTGACGCGCATCTCTCGGTCGGCCCCTAGTAGCTCCCAAGTATTTAGGCCAGATACGTGCAAAATTCCGTCGACCAGGTGGTCATCTTAATGCATTTTCTCGTGTTTCTATAGTCTTACTACTTACTGGATTGTTTGGAATTCTTTTTAAGGATTTTCGTGTTACGATACAGACTTTTTTATAAATTTCTTCTCTGGCTGTACGGGCTCGGTGGCAAGTGCACCGCAGGTGGAAGTGACGCACGCGTGCTGGCTGCGTGGCCCCGGTTGGTGGAGGAGTTGGTAGGAGGGGCGTGTCGGCCCGGCTACTGGGGTGCTAACTGGAGCGTCGCCCGCCCCGGGAGTCACGGCGGCCGTGAAGGGGAAAGTCGCTGCTGCATTCCTGCATTCTCCCGCGCGCACTCTTCCGGGCTCCTGACCAAACACACGACGCCCGGTCAACTGTACATGGACCTTCATACGAATAAAGGCAGTTCACGATAAAGCGAGCACTTTTGAAATCAACCCTTGAAAAACGTCACTGTCCCCTACCTCCGTGCAATTTTAACGGGCCTACGTAGTGTCATGCACCCAGTAAAGTTGGTAACGGCGGAGGGAAAGTAGTTCAATGTCTGAACGTTTAATTAAAAGTGTTCGGGACAAGATTTGCCAATACTACAATAATTTATTTTTCTTTCTGATATTTTTAATGCACATATGTGTATATTACAAAATTTGTAAAATATTCACTTTTATAATAATTGTACAGTTTCTCTTTACTGACGCATGGATAAAGTGATCAGGTCTACGGCCATGTTAATTTTACATATAGTGGAAGTATACTCAATGTGATTACAAGTAGATCTTGAGCAGGGTTTCCAAAAGTGCTAATTTTACCGCGAACAGCCCTATAGTTGTATGTAGTTAAGTCGAAGTGAATCTCAAACTTTAATACCAACTTTTTTTAACAATTTTGTATTCAAAACTTTCATAGCATATTTGCGGCATATTCACACTTTTGAAATAAACGTTTGAAAAATCACCCCATGTATGACATGTTCGGTTGTTTTCAAAATATGTCGTGTATCACAAACCTTTTATACTTATGTTAACATAAAATAGTATTTTATTTTTGGTTAAACTGAACTTTTACTTATGTTGCGGCTATAAATTATAATATTTAATGTATAGCTAATATTAATAAAAACAGAGAGAACACAGGAATTTTGGTAATGCCCAGTAATAAATAGTTCTCATGCAAAATAATATTGATAAATTGAGTGCGCACAAGTGTAATTATTATTTAAACTAGGTGAAGCGTTGTTTGCATGGGCGGAGGAATAGCCTGAAAGTAGAACTTTAGCAGGGCTTCAGAAAAGTTTGAAGTAACCATGAATGGACTACACTGTTTTCAACTGTCACTACATTACTTTCCAAAAGTTCGTATTTTAAGGAAGGGTCATACTTAGGTTCGAATTCAAATCTACGCATATGGCTGAACAGGCAATTCGCATTTCACAGAGCACATCTCAGGACCTATTTTTCTGCCGATGTGTACCCTCCCAACGTATTTAAAATAAGTATTGCCATGGATCTGATCACTTTATTCATACATCGACCAACTGAGATGTTTATATTTTTATGAACGTAAATGTGTTACTGGTAAACAGATTCTTAGTTTTACGAACATTAAAAAGGCAGACGCTCAAGAAAAATATTCCACATTTCACAAGAGTTAATAAAGCTACAGAATATTTCAGAATACAGAAGTGAAGGAGAGTGACTCTTACCGTGAACCCCAGTCGCACACGCCAATAAAATGGCATCACTCAACGGCGGATCTAGAGACAAAGTAAGGAGGGGGGCCTGCTTGAGGGATGGGCATCGGGCATCACGCTCAAACCACATGTTAACCAGTACACATTATGTTTTAAAGTTACGTATAAATGCCACTTCTTAGTGGGCAGACTAGCTTAATGTATTATTTATTTACTGCTAATAATGCTAGGTTTATGCATCAGTGCTGCATCATCAACACTGCACTTGGTTTCAATAATAACAATTTAATATCATCCAGTGTAAAATTACGTCCGAAGGGAGGGGCTCAAGTCTCCTCAGCCACCTCCTAAGTTCCCCCGCTTAGCTCCCTCCCTCTTGGTTCCACCACACTGGCCAGCAAAATGGCGGAAAGCCGTTCGCCAATCACTGGTTGGGTAACCTGCTCACCAGCCGGGAGCCCAGCCAAGGAACCTTTCGCAGCACGCAGTAGCCAATAAGACGCAAGGCCTGTTCCCAGGGCCTCGTGCAGCCACTCAGCGAATGGATACGCCCACATCCAAGGAACCGCCACGCCATTTCACCTCTGTGCACTCGTCTACTCTGTGGCTCGGCCTCTCAAGCCATATTGAATAGAACTGGTTTTCAACTTATTTTAGTTGTTCAGGGACACTTATTTTGAAACTAGAACCATACGTCTCTGACAATATACATTACGCTGTGTAGCGCAAACATAAATTTTGAACATTTGTCAAGTATTTATGACGCAATTATAGCAGAAGTGTGTCCGTCGGTACGCTGTACTGTGGATGTTAGATCTGTAACAGTCAGCGGCGTGTGGCGAACTGTTGCAACGTAATCTGTGTTTTGCTCTGAGCTATACCTAATCGTTCACTAGTTTACACATCGGTCACTTAAGCGTAGTAGCGCAGTTGATGTCAGCACGCGTGTGATAGGTTCCTCGCCGCTTTCTCGTGAGTGGCCGCAATACAGTCTGTTTCTCGTGGCCCCGATCTGGTTGCTGGTTCCTGCTGCGTGCGCCGAGTGTGTACAGCACCGAGCGAGCACCAGTTTACCTTGCAACACGTNCAAGGCCTGTTCTCAGGGCCTCGTGCAGCCACTCAGCGAATAGATACGCCCACATCCAAGGAACCGCCACGCCATTTCGCCTCTGTGTACTCGTCTACTCTGTGGCTCGTCCTCTCAAGCCATACTGAAGAGAACTGATTTTCAACTTATTTCAGTTGTTCAGGGACACTTTTTTGAAACTAGAACCATACGTCTCTGACAATGTACATTACGCTGTGTAGCACAAACATAAATTTTGAACATTTGTCAAGTAATTACGACGCAATTATAGCGGAAGTGTGTCCGTCGGTACGCTGTACTGTGGATATTAGATCTGTAACAGTCAGCGGCGTGTGGTTGAACTGTTGCAAGGTAAGCTGTGTTTTGCTCTGTGCTATACCTAATCGTTCACTAGTTTACACATCGGCCACTTAAACGTAGTAGCGCAGTTGATGTCAGCACGCGTGTGATAGGTTCCTCGCCGCTTTCTCGTGAGTGGCCGCAATACAGTCTGTTTCTCGTGGCCCCGCTCTGGTTGCTGGTTCCTGCTGCGTGCGCCGAGTGTGTACAGCACCGAGCAAGCACCAGTTTACCTTGCAACACGTNATCTGGTTGCTGGTTCCTGCTGCGTGCGCCGAGTGTGTACAGCACCGAGCGAGCACCAGTTTACCTTGCAACACGTCACCACACGCCACTGGTAACAGCGGAACTTCGTTACGCGCGATGAAAGGCCACAGATTAAACAACGCCCGCATAGTTGTACATTTATCCTACCGCTTACGGAAATTACGCAGGCAGTATCTAAAAATGCGATGTTTTAACATTTTCACTATTTTTAAAATTACATTAAAAATGGTAAACGTAAAAAATACTGGCTTGGATATTACCTTTTCTGACAAAAAGTCATATTCCCAGAATATTTATTTTCTGAGATACGCATATTCACGCTAACAGCGATTTCACAGAAATTGCGAACCAGAATTTCATTAGTTTCTCTGTTCAGTATATTTTAATTTTATGTGACACGATATCAACAATAATTTTTGGAAAGTTCCCACTGAATTGAAAAACAAATGCACTTTTTTTCTAGCGTTACCAAAATAATTTCAAAGTTATTTTCCACCGAACGAATTTCAAAGTGTTATCTAATTACAATGTTTAATTCCAGTAAAGTGTTTTATCAGATTCACAGGGCTACAATAAACTTCAGGTACAAACCAGGTAGGACGTGTCTTTATTTGAACATGGTGTAGAAGACACTATAACGACCTATGACCTATGACCTATGCCACACACCCTTGAACACCGGCAGTTAGAAGAAGTTATTTGCAAAATGTCGGAAACTAGGGCGAGATCTGCCACTTGTGAACATTTGGCGGATGGTAACGGCCGATGACGAACACTTACGGATAACACACTTCTGTTGGTTAATAACGTGGCATTCACTAATTTCCTAATGACGGGCGATGTTATATGTAACAGTAAGAATTTTGGTCATCAGATATTTTAAATTATATATTTTTTTAAATCATCGGGAAAAACTAAAAAGGAAACACAGCTGGGAAGGACGAGAAACCTAGAGCCCTTAATGCCAAACATGGGCTTAAAAATTTCCAAATCAAATTGGCCTAACGCATAAGTTCTCTCAGATTGACAGGCGAATGCTTTGAGTTACTGCACACAATCATACTTATAGTTGCACTATTGTGGCCCTGAAGGCTGAAAATACCGGCACCTTCTACATGTTGCAGGCACCGAACCACGCGGTTGGACCTGACCGGTTCGAATCCCACGCCTTTTGCGATCACGGCCTCCAAGCGGCCAGACCTTTTCCTTCCGCACTTAATTATTAACGTCCTCGCGAGGTTACACTCAGTTTATTACCTTTTTGATCATGCGACGGCGACCAGGCGGATTTTCTAATACGGTCATTAGGGTCGCGTGGCCGAGGGAATGCAACACTTTATAGGTCACGCCATCTCGCGGTTATTGTCGCCGAAAAACGTCACGTATGCACAAAACTTATTACAGTAGAATCCTCCTATAATATTCCCATTTATAATTCTTTACCCGTATATAATGCAGAATTTTTCTCGTCCTGACAATTTCTCCATTAGACTAATGTTACACATTCCTTGAAATAATGTTTTCACTTTTCCTTGAATAATGTAAACGGTTTCCTGTTACAAATTTAATTTCGTGTCACTAATCCGTTTCCCGTAACTTCTTTTTACAACGTATTTCATAACTTATTCACATGTTTTGTTATTTACTTGATTCATTGACGATGTAGATAGCTACCATGAAGTAATCGTATACTGAAGATTAGAGTATACTGTTTTTGTCTGGGAACATGGTCACATTTATACACATTTATACAAATCTATAGTGCACTTTATTTTGTATATATTCGTTTATGGAATTTTCTTATAGTTGCAAAAAGTTGAACCTCAAAAGAGTGTCTGTAAAATTTAACATGAGTGATTTCAATAAAATTAACATTAAACCACAACCATCGCAGGAAGAGTGTACTCTAGGCTTACTAACTGTTCGATACTCAAAGTAATGTTGCCTCTCAATATTATATGAAACAGTCACTTTTAATTTAGATAATTATTTTTTGAAGAAATGATATCCAACAAGAAGAATAACTACATGAAGGTTTAAATAAAAAATTGTCTATGTTTCTTCAATCAGTGTTTATGAACTTAATCTTGATTTGCTATTCTGAATTTCTCTCTCTCTCTCTCTCTCTCTCTCTCTCTCTCTCTCACACACACACACACACACACACACACAGACACACACACACACACTAGAATAATATTTTCAAGTTTACAATGCTACTTCTCGTAGTTATCTCAAGAATAAAATGGTTCTACCACATTTTATGTTTTTTTTTTTTTTTGCATTTTATTAAGTGGTTTGGACTACGCTTAACAGCTGAGTAATTAAACGCCAACGGGGTTGAAGCGTATTGAATACAGAGCATTGCAATCCGGATTTGGCCCCACCGGAAATCGGATCCAGTTCGTCGTAGTAGAACTTTGCCTTTTGAAGATGTTGAATGTAAACGATACGACCTCATATATCTTCACATATAAATTAACACATCCATGCTGAAGTCGGGAATCGAACTGACGACCTTCAGATTGGCAAGAAGTCGTTGCACCTTAAAACCATCTAGGTGCTTGCCATTTTCGTTGAGTTTTTGTCACAGAATTAAGTGGGTCAGTAATTCGAACATTATTTGTTGTTTCTCCCGCATTCGAGGCGAATTCCTCAGATTGCGTGGCGTGTGGCCGGAAATGTATTTGCTTATCATTGCGAGCATATTTATTTTGAGACGCCTACACTGGCCAGACGACAAATGAGTTTCCCTGACGTCCGAATAACCCGTCTGTATGCAAAATTTCGTACAGAAGATATACTTCAGAAGAACTGTTTCCAATCTTTAACGATACTCCTCCTACGGGTGCCGGGGCCGTAGCAGCTGAGCGGTTAGGCTGCTCGCCTCCCACCAAGGCGAACCGGGTTAAATCCCCGGCCGGGTCACTCTCGGATTTTTGCAAGTGGGAATCGTGCCGGACTATGCCGCTGGTCAGCGGGTTTTCTCGGGGATCTCCCGTTTCCCCCACCCTTGCATTCTGGCGCTGGGTCAGCGACAAAGGAATTGTAAACAAGTTATTTTGTTTTCAGGAGTGACGTGGAAGGTTAATATAGCGCATTAATTGCATCAGTTATCGCCAAGGCGGTAAATTCAGTGAGCAAATATTAAAAAAAAAACGCTCATATTTGTATATTTTCCCATTTCGAGCGCTGTTGTATGGATATCCGACCAAAAGAATTTCTCAACGAATAATCTCCACTGTTTGAAAATTAACTAGGTCCACATTGCCTGTCAGTCACAGCCATACGATCTGACCNCTCAACGAATAATCTCCACTGTTTGAAAATTAACTAGGTCCACATTGCCTGTCAGTCACAGCCATACGATCTGACCTCAAAGTCTGTAACAGAGAGGTTTGCAGATCGCTGTAACCGGGATTTCCTGTTGTTGCCTTTCAGTACATAAACTTGCTATATAAAACCCAACCTCATATTATGCCTTACTAAGATATTTTACCCACTTTCACGTATTTTATTATTGGTGGCGATTACAGCAGTGCTCTTTTTCCATGGAGTTTAACTGAAAACTGACCAATTATTTTCCTCAGCAATTTCCACCNGCTCTTTTTCCATGGAGTTTAACTGAAAACTGACCAATTATTTTCCTCAGCAATTTCCACCAATTAAAGGCCGCAGGGATCAAGTGGTCAGGGAAGTGAAAATGTACATATAAAAAATGGGAATGTATTAATTATTAGACAAATCATTCCCAGTGCAGTCACCCGGTACCGAACTCGCAAGCTCCTCAATGCGAGTGGAGTGGAGAGATTTGGGCGACTCTCAATATCGAGGTCTTGGGAGCCGATGAGGGTGAAGTGAGGTGAGTATGGAGCAACGCCGGAATGAAAGGGCGAGGGGAAACGGGATATCCCCGAGAATACCCGCCGACCAGCGGCATCGTCCGGCACGATTCCCACTTGCGAAAAAATCCGGGGGGTGACCCCGCCGGGAACCGAACCCTGTTCGCCCAGGTGGGATACGAGTAGTCTATCCACTGCACCACCGCGGCTCCTGGGGAAGAGGAGGAGAAATGAAGTCGGGGCCCATTACGAGCCAGCGTTGACAGTCGGCTGACGGGACACGGCCAGAAGCTGTCACTTGATCCGGCGATCTGGGGGTGAGTGCCTACCCGTAGGGGTGTGATAGCGAGCCTCGCTTCTTTCTCCTAGACTTCCTTGTGATCATCTCCTTAGAAACAATCTAGACGGATGAGGAGGATCATTGCAGGCTGTATCTAAGCGCGGGCTGGATCCGTGACACCTTACGTGCAGAGGGAAGTATAGCGTGCACAGGGACAATCTCCGGTNTGCCTACCCGTAGGGGTGTGATAGCGAGCCTCGCTTCTTTCTCCTAGACTTCCTTGTGATCATCTCCTTAGAAACAATCTAGACGGATGAGGAGGATCATTGCAGGCTGTATCTAAGCGCGGGCTGGATCCGTGACACCTTACGTGCAGAGGGAAGTATAGCGTGCACAGGAACAATCTCCGGCGGCCGCAGGGGTTTTGTCCTCTGTACCAGAGTTTGCGTGAGCACGACTGCTCGTGGCGTGCTCTAGAGACAGTTCTGGGGCGTTTGTCCCGCCAGCCTCACCTAGACTGTCGCTGCTATCAACAGCTGCCAGGGGCAGATTTGCCAATTACACACAACCTTGTTGCGGGATACGTCTACCTTGTATAACCAGGTCGAAATTGATTGTCGTCCTCTCATTACATGTTCAGTTTTTAATGATGTGAAATACTTGCGTAGTAACTAGCAGACAGCAAAAGGAAGCGTATATGATATCGCGCACATTTATTTGCCTTTTCGTGTTTAATGTTTTTGTAGGATAAAAGGGGGTAAAATGCAAAAGGTTCTAACAGTGAGTAAACAGGAGCATTTATTTAATATTTAGTTATCTTTGTCCAGTTGATGTGCAAAAAGTTACATTATGACTTATGAGGGGATATCGTGGCTTATGAGCGCTCAATTTTTGGCCTTGGATATTGACATAAAAGCCTCTGAATTGTTTAACTTTTAGACATAGTATGTCATATCCAGCAAATAAAAAAATTACATTTCGTAGTTTTTACAACGTCAAATTCACATTTTTGTTTTAATTTTTTTATCGAACACTCAAAATAAACAGTCGTTCACAAAAATGAAACTATTAAAGCTGAGCAGAATTGCCTTAATTTAGTTTATTTTGTTCTTAGCAGAAGCTATTTTATAAAATTTCACAAAAGTCACAAATATCAAACACAGAAAATATCTTTTTATTAGATTACACAAATATTATTTTTATTGAAGTAAATTTTCTTGTATCTGCAAGAGTATTATCTTAGTTTCTATTATTTGTGTTTTCCAAAAAAAGCAAAATCACAATTTTGACAAGAAAATATGTCAACATTTTGGAATACAGTTTTTAATGGCTTGAAATGACGTGCAATCATACAATCTGAGTATTTTTTGGGACAAACATAAAATTGTGAAATGATTGGTGTCCAGTATTTTATTTTATACACACAGCGAANTTCACAAAAATGAAACTATTAAAGCTGAGCAGAATTGCCTTAATTTAGTTTATTTTGTTCTTAGCAGAAGCTATTTGATAAAATTTTACAAAAGTCACAAATATAAAACACAGAAAATATATTTTTATTCGATTACACAAATATTATTTTTATTGAAGTAAATTTTCTTGTATCTGCAAGAGTATTATCTTAGTTTCTATTATTTGTGTTTTCCAAAAAAAGCAAAATCACAATTTTGACAAGAAAATATGTCAACATTTTGGAATACAGTTTTTAATGGCTTGAAATGACGTGCAATCATACAAGCTGAGTATTTTTTGGGACAAACATAAAATTGTGAAATGATTGGTGTCCAGTATTTTATTTTATACACACAGCGAANGGGGGGGGGGGGGGGGTCCACGACATCCGAAACGTATTCAGTTTCTTGGCTAAACTCGTCCACCAACGCAGGTATCAAAGCTAGTTGAATCTACGGTACGAGCGCGAAGGGAACGTTACTCATCCGAATGCTGTCGAGCATGTGAGCTGGTGCGTGCAATCCGCGGGGTACTGCGTGACGTTCACATCCGGTGAAGTTTGTGCGCGGCCTTCCTCTTCTTTCCGGAAGCTCCAGAACTTGACACGGCATTGTCTCCGCCACCTAGGGAATACGATTGTACTGCAACTTCTTGCAGCAGTCATCCTCTCGTTATACGTTCACAACGCAGTCGATGAGTTTGGGCGGTCTCATCTTACAAATTATTTTCCTGGTTATATCGATTTTAAAGTTCGGGATCTTCTTTCCAACATGTTACGTAAGAATTTAGTTTGCTTTATTTTCCTTTTTAAAAGAAAGGCCACGTTTTGGAACAATCAAAAGAATAAAGTAAGTATACGAAAACGATTGCGTCAGTGGTGCCGATGTATCACTGTTTGTTTTGCCTGCGTCTGCATGTTCCTCTATACAAACCTAGGAAGTTTTGCCTGCGTCTGCATGTTCCTCTATACAACCCCAAGAAGTTCTGAACGAATACCTACAGTGTTTCAGATCAAACACACGAATTACTTGAGGACGTACCTGCTGATTTTTAGTTTATATTTGCGTTTCGTATTTTATGGTGTCATGCTTCGTTAACGCTCGTCCCAGAATATTTCTGTAGCTGATTAAACAAGGAGTAAAACCGGAAGGTCATATTTTTTTGTAACTCCCGTATGAAAACTACGTAGTCTGAGACGATTTGTAGAAAATCGACAGCTGTATAATTCTGTACAAAAAATTTTCATTCGCAAGTCGTAANTGCGTTCACAACTCAGTCGATGAGTTTGGGCGGTCTCATCTTACAAATTATTTTCGAGGTTATATAGATTTTTAAGTGCGGGATCTTCTTTCCAACATGTTACGTAAGAATTTCGTTTGCTTTATTTTCCTTTTTAAAAGAAAGGCCACGTTTTGGAACAATCAAAATAATAAAGTAAGTATACGAAAACGATTGCGTCAGTGGTGCCTATGTATCACTGTTTGTTTTGCCTGCGTCTGCATGTTCCTCTATACAACCATAGGAAGTTTTGCCTGCGTCTGCATGCTCCTCTATACAACCCTGGGAAGTTTTGCCTGCGTCTGCATGTTCCTATATACAACTCTAGGAAGTTTTGCCTGCATCTGCACGCTCCTCTGTACAACCCTGGGATGTTTTGCCTGCGTCTGCATGTTCCTCTATAAAACCCTAGGAAGTTTAGCCTGCGTCTGCATGCTCCTCTACACAACCCTAGGAAGTTTTGCCTGCGTCTGCATATTCCTCTATACAACCCTAAGAAGTTTTGGACTAATACCTACAGTGTTTCAGATCAAAAACATGAATCACTTGAGGACGTACCTGCTGATTTTTCGTTAATATTTACGTTTCGTATTTTATGGTGTAATGCTTCGTTAACGCTCGTCCCAGAATATTTCTGTAGCTGATTAAACAAGGAGTAAAACCGGAAGGTCATATTTTTTTGTAACTCCCGTATGAAAACCACGTAGTCTGAGACGATTTGTAGAAAATCGACAGCTGTATAATTCTGTACAAAAAATTTTCATTCGCAAGTCGTAACCTTAAGCTGCTCAATATATTTTTACGCGTGCATCTGGGTAGTACATTTAGCACACGAAAGTACTCTTACCCGGGTATAAAACAGAAATTATGTTAGTTTCTACATGCTGTAGTTATGCTGGTCATAATTTTTATTAATGTTATCCCCACTTAATGCTTACCTTCCTCGGTAATTGGAGTAACATTAAAAATACTACAAGAACATATTTGTAGTCCATACTTAAACTATTCGGTACAAATTCACAAACAAACTGTTATTTTAATTTTTGGAAGATATAAATTTGAATAATTTAATATATTTTTGTAGTACGTGATGGTGCAACTTCGGCTAGATACTTAACAGGAATTCTGATTAATAAATAATGCATTATAAAAGTTTTGAGGGACACCTTCATGTTTTATATATAAGCGAGACACTATCGCAACACACTTCTGTATCCCATGTATATTCAAGTGCATGTTTATTTACTATATATAATAATCTCCAAAATAAATTATTACATTAAGGCTAAACTTGACTCGGAACACCCCCAAGAGTTCTTTTGTTGTTATCATTGTGGCCAAAGTAATTGTATGTTTCCCACGTTTTCGTGAAACATATTTTCACGTACGTCCAAGGAATCAATGAAAATGGGTCAGTTACAGTTTTCCGTATTGGAAAATAACCGTAATTTTTCATTCGTCTGTTTTTGTTCAGAAAAATAGTTCGCGTCTGCGTAAAAATAAAGCAGCTAGGCGTAGCTTTTGCAGTTGAAGGTGAATGCTATATTTCCAGTGGGTACTTTTTTAATATTCTTATGGCAAGTCTACCGCAAGTGTATTCATTACTAGCATGACAGAACGTTTTTCCTTAGTTCTGGATTAGTGTTCAAAATGGCAGACATCACAATGATGATTATGCTAATTTTATGCTTACAATTACTGGTTTACAACTGTAAATTAAAAATGCAGCGACTATAAAACAGACTATTATTTCTGAAACTTACAACTCAGATTCATAGCTCTGTAACAAAGATTTCCTTGTAAAAGAAAGGACATGCTTGTGTTCGCAGCGACGTTGAAAAACTAGCTTTAACTCACAGTTGCAGTTTGCGTCTCAGTTTTAATGCTGAATATACTGAACGCTCGATAAAATAGGAAAATGCNTCTGTAACAAAGATTTCCTTGTAAAAGAAAGGACATCCTTTAACTCACAGTTGCAGTTTGCGTCTCAGTTTTAATGCTGAATATACTGAACGCTCGATAAAATAGGAAAATGCATCGTGAAAGTGGCATTGATGATTGAACTTGTAGTACAAAAATTGCTAGTTTATCTTACTGTCGGACTAAAATATTCCTGGTTATGATTTCGGTGTATACACTGAAGAGCCAAAAAAACTGGTGTACCTGCCTAATATCGTGTAGGGCCCCCGCGAGCACGCAGAAGTGCCGCAAGACGACGTGGCATGGACTCGAATAATGTCTGAAGGTATGCAGGAGGCACTGAAATCTGCGCCAATTTGAGAAAGGGTTGCACGTCTGACACATTTAATGATTCTCCTCAGTCGTCGTTTGTCCTGATCTTTTACCGGCCGCAGCGATGTCGAAGATTAAATGTTTTACCGGATTAGCGATATTCACGGTACACTCGTGAAATGGCGGTACGCGAAAATCCAAATTGTATCGCTACCTCGGAGATGCTATGTCCCATCTCTCGTGCGCCGACTATAACACCACATTCAAACTCACTTAAATCTTGATAACCTGCCATTGTAGCAGCAGTAACCGATCTAGCAACTTTGCCAGACGCTTGTTGTCTTATATAGGCGCTGCCGACCACATCGCGTTACTCTGATTGGTTCCATACCTCTGTTATTTGCATACGCACGCCTACAGCAGATTTTTTTTTTTTGCTCTTCAGTGTACATTAATCCCAGGTAAGCCACATATGTAAGTATGTATGAGTGTATGTATATACGTTGTATGAGTGTATGTATAAACGTATGTATGAATTAATTCATATGTCGTTTTAGATGCAAAGTTATTTAGTGTAGCACGTCAGCAGTTCTTCGGTTATCCTCATGGCGTTAAAAAAACATTAATTCAAATATGTAGTTTATTTGTTCCGGTTTCGTTTCGTGCGGTCGCGTTTCAGAGCTCAGACGAAGAGTGCGGTGTGGTCGGACTGATATCAGGATATTCGCGTATTTGAAGTTGAAACCCGTCCAACCGCTCTGAGGGGAAAGGTTTTCACCACGTGGTTTTCCCACCATCACTATTCCGGGCGAAAGTTGGCTATTCGGAGACTCGTGGCCGTTAAGTGGGCTAGGTGCCATGCTGCCGAATATACGTGAGAAATAAGGCGACACCACTCACAAGCTCATTAGGANGGGAGCACAGTGGTGTAGTAGTCAAACTATACTCGCCTCCCAAAAAAGACGAACCGGGCGCGAATCCTGGTCGGGTCGCTGCAGGATTCTCACACGTGGTAATCGTGCCGGACGATGCCGCTGACCGGCGGATTTTATTAAGGCGGGGATCTCCCGTTTCCCCCGCCCTTGCATTCCGGCGTTGCTCCATACTCACCTAGCTTCGCCCACGTCGGCCATCAAGACCCCGCTGTTAACAGCTGCCCAAATCTATCCACTCCGTTCTACTATTCCGGAGGATCCCATGCACGATCTCCCTGACTACCAGGTTTTATTCCCATTGATCTCTACGCGCGGGGCTATCTCAAGGCGTTGGTTGTACAGTGGCCCTCTCAAGACTGCCCACGTCCTTCACGAGTGTGTGCTCACGTATGCCACAACGTATGCGTCATGCCGGACGTATTCTTAAGGCCAAGGAGGTCCTTGCAGAGACGCTTAACGAGTCTGTCTTAATGCACGTGACGGACATTTCGAACTCTTCTTCTAGCGCTGTGGTTCCTAAAATTTTCAAATATTGCCTACGTTTGAGACGTGGCAACTCACCCCCCCCCCTTAATTACATTTCGACAACGCTGACCTAATCTCAATTAACAATGTCAAAGACGTGTTTTTAGTCGAATGTAGTAAAATGATAAAATGAATTGCCTTATTTTATTACACGGCATAGAGAGCTACAAAACTATTTCAACATGTACACGAAAATGCATTGATTCTTAAATCATTCTACCGTACTTCACCTAAGACTCATCCCCCAGTTTGGGAATCCCTGCTCTAGCCCAAATATTGACCATTTACGGTTACCTCCTAAGAAGTCTCAGCATTTACACTCTGTCAATTTTAAGAAGCAACATGCCTTTGGTAGTCNCATTTACGGTTACCTCCTAAGAAGTCTCAGCATTTACACTCTGTCAATTTTAAGAAGCAACATGCCTTTGGTAGTCCCATGCCTATCAAGCCCGAAACGGACATATGATCATTACTTTTTTTTGCATTTTAATGGTATACGTCCCACACAGTAAAGCCCCGTTTACATAGGAGCAAACAGAATCGAATACGTGCAAACGAGCAACAACGAACCGAACATTTTCACGGGGGTAAATTAGCGCGAACAAGCACCATTCGTCCGCGTTCGTTCACATTCGCCGATGATCCGTTCTTTGTTGGGCTTCCATCGAAACAGCAAAGGATAAGCGTGTTCGCTTACGTGCCGTGTACGCGTTTCGTCTATACAAGGGCGACCAGCTCCGAATCAAATAGCAGCGAACTGTAGAAAACATGTGCGAAAATGTCCCTTATGGTCGTTCGCACGTGTTCGATTCTGTTCGCTCCGGTGTAAACGGGGTTTAAGTAGCACCTGTTAATTTTGTGTGTAGACTGCATATTTAAAAACAATTTTGCAGCAATGACGCATTTTTAATTGTTTAAAACTAATTTTACTTTCCTAGAGGTTTATTTTATCGTCAGATTCAAAGGCAAAAAAGAAAAACAGAAATTTAAAATATATTTTTTACATGTAATTGAGAATCGTTTACTGTCTAGCCATTATCTAACGAACATGACATTTCATATTTAATAGAACTTAAAAAAAATATT
>NQII01000222.1:1106907-1121000 GCA_002778355.1 Clitarchus hookeri | reverse complement strand
GTAACTTTTTACATAACTTTTTTTACTGTATGAAAAAATGGCTTTACATAACTTTTTTACTGGCTGGCAAAATGGCGGCCATTGCACACTGGCGGCGGTCATGACACACACTGGCTAGCCACCCCACCCCGGCGCAGTGGAATTTTTTTTACATAACTTTTTACATAACTTTTTTACTGGCTGGCAAAATGGCGGCGGCGGTCATGGAAGACTCGGAGGAAACCCTCGCGCTCGGTACAGAAAANGAGGAAACCCTCGTGCTCGGTACAGAAAAAAATTATAATTTTTTTAACTGGCTAGCAAAATGACGGACACTGGCTGCCAACATGGCAGACACTGGCTGCCAACATGGCCGCCAACTGGCTGCCATGACACTTTTTCATGACTTTTTCATGCTCTTGCATTCTGCTTAATTTTTTTTCATGCTCTTGCATTCCGACGGCAGTCATCTTTGTCTCCACAGCTCCGCACCATTGAACCTGCGTTCGAATGCCCTATTATACACTACTCTGCACTTTGAGTTAGAATTCCCATCAATGAGTTCGAATTAGTTTCTAGGGAAATTGTCGTGTCGACGATGGAATCGATATATGGTTTTTACAACTCAATCAGTGTTCCACACATGTCGTAATTCATGTTTTCTGCAACTATAAAGTACATCGAGAGGGGATAGGTTAAAATTTCCTGTCGTCTCTTCATCGTTCTGATATCAATTCCCACCACATTTATTTGATTGTTGTATATGAAAAACAGCAACCCAAACATTTTGTTTTGTAAATTTGAACACAAAGACATTTTTTTTTTGTTATATAAGCATCTTTAGTCATGGCTAACAAATTAAGTTTTACAATGACCCGAGTACTGGAAATATTTAAAAAAAATCTACAATAATCTAGTAATACACACTTTAGATTAATTTAAACAGTTTTATAAGTTATTTAATTGCGGTATTTCGGAATATATTTTTAACACATCAAGCAAAAAAACCTCTGAAGAGGATTTCGAAGAGGAATTTGATACAGACTTTAATAACAATACTTATATTCCATTAAAATTCAAAGATTTTCAAGCCAAGTTTCTAAATACTACCCTCGAAGATTATCTGTATGCAAAACAGCTTTCACCAACTTGAAATTTTGAAATTAACTTCAAAGATCAACAAGTCCTGCTTCAACAACAGCTGCTTTTTCAATAAGACTTTGTAAAGGAGACAGCAAACTCTTTATATACTGGGTCACAAACTAAAAAAAAAAAAAATTACTTTTTGGAGAAAAAAACGAAATTGACGACCAACATCAATTTTCATTTACATGCAAGTACAAAAATTATATTCATGACTCATCCCATGGATGTTCCCTGATTTATAATTCTAATCAATCTATGATGGAACACATATATCATTCGATGGGTATGACAAGGAATAAGGATGGTACTCCTCTGTTCACAAAATTGAAATTAAACAATTTTTTTTATCTACGAATGCAATCGCAATCCTATTCGAGGATCGATCAAAGTCTCAATGCCATTCAATGCTATCTTTATAAGAATATTTGACATCGCCATTATGATTTATTAACTTGATCGACACATTACTCCAATCGGGAAATTACATTTGCCACCAATTAAAAGAACATGTAACTGCAAAAAATTTAACAGATGTATACTTGGTACCTAAACTGGAAAAATTCGATACTTTGTTTTTCATACAAAGTCAAAGAGACAAATAAAAAACTTTTTTCAAAATATATATGCATTTTTATTTTAAATTAATACCTACAAAAATTAATTATATTTAGACTTTTTTAAAATAATAATATTCTCGACTGGGTTTACCACCCAGCCTATAACTTGGTGTATGGTTTTAATTTTAAAAAATCGTCCATACTTTCTGCCTGAATACACTGTAAACATTTTTTTCTTATAGTGCCCTTCTTTCTTTACATACAGTACATTGGGTGTAGGGCAGAGGCTGTTTATTTTGTTTTTCTATTTCCTCCAATGGTAAGATTTGGAGGAGTAGAGGCGGTGGCTGCTTCCCCACCAGGTGCTGAGGCAGTTGGATTTTTTGCTCCGTGTAATTGAATTGTGGCTGCACCTGTCCCCGAACTGGCAGTGGTTGCAATTGTTAGTTGTGTTGCAATTGTTGCTGGTGTTGGAGAGGTTGTGGTCGGTCTTGGAGCTGCAGTTGCCGATGTTTCCACATTATAGCATACCAGTCCTTCATTCTGGCCCTCTCCCCCAACATCAGTTGCTTGTGTTGTAAGTGCTGAGGCATTTGCAATTAAAAAAAAGAAACATGTTAAAGTCCACTCTCCTCTTTTCAATAAAAAAACACGCAAAATACTAAAAATTATGAAGATACCTTGTAACATTAATTCTCCTCTTTTCAATAAAAAATCATGCTAAATACTAAAAATTTGAATTATTTTTTTTTATTCTCACACCTCTATAGCAGACCACTATTTTTCTTTTAGCGTGTTTTATTACTGTCTTTATAATTTGATTTTTTTTATTCCCGTGCTTCTAAATTAGTAAATGATTTACCCAATTGACATTTTCTGCAGTTTTCTGTTATTTTTTTTACAACAATGTTGCTTTGTTTCCCTATATTTTTATAATTTATTTAATTTGATTTTATACTTTTTTATAATAGACCGGCCATTAATATTTTCAATTTTTAACATTTCCTCCAATTCTGTCATTATTTGAGCCACATTTGTTATTTAATGTTTAATTTCTTCTTGGTTTTTCCTATTAATATCTTTTTTTTTTCTCATTTCCACAAAATCTTTTTCTACCTTGTCTGGTAATACCTGAGTATTGATGGTACTCATAGAGTAGTTCATTTTACTACTTAAAATAACTGATGGAGGCAGATAACTGATGGAGGCAGACGCTTCCCTGCAGACACTGAAGTTTGCTATGTCTAGACTGCATTTATATACTGAATTTACTGGTATTCTTGTTAAACTTATTCTGTATCATTTTGTGATAGTCTTTTTTACAACCCTGTGTGAAACTCACAAACTGCTGACCACACTTAACTGTTGTGATAGTCTTTTTGTATATCCTTGTGTGAAACTCACAAACTGCTGACCGCGCTTATTCTGTATCAATTGCGATAGTCTTTTTTTAAAAACTTGTGTGAAACTCACAAACTGCTGACTATGCTTATTCTGTATAAATCTTTGATAGTCTTTTTTTATAACCTTGTTTAACACTCGCAAACTGTTGACTGCACTTAACGGTTGTGATAGACTGTTTTTATAACCTTGTGTGAGGCAACCTACATTTTTTTTCAACTTAGCCTCATTATTATGTTAGAATTATCTCGTGGCAGAAATAATTTTTTTTATGATGCAAATAAGAGGTTTGCCTCACATCCCCCCCCCTCCCTATAGACTTATATTTTTGTTTTCAAGACTAGTATCAGTATATAATACTGCCATAAGAAGCTTCCAGACATCAACTACTGTCTCACCATCACATCACGATGGATAGATGCCATTCTTGTGAACAGATTTTGCCACGGCAATTGAGACAGGGTCCACGGTTGGCCACGTTAAGACAGGGCCCACAGTCGGCCACACCATCACCTCTGGCACCAGGGCCACAGTCGGCCACATCATCACCTCCAACACCAGGGTCACAGTCGGCCACATCATCACCCCCGGTGCCAGGGCCTTCATCAGCGCCGTACCCTATGCCGGAGAAGTTGCTGAAACCTGATTTTTTTTTGTCACCGACTTAATCATCACACCGGCCGCCTGAGTCACCAGCAGCCCTTATCCTAGCCATGTTCGTGCCGGCGCCATTACCACCGCCAGGCATTATACACGATTTTAAATTAATTCATTATTCCTTGCATACAGTGGCAAATGTAAGTATATTAAACAAAAATTTATCGTATTTTTTTAAAAGTGTTTTATTTCATCATCCTAAAATAAGATGTATTTATTTTCATCACAGTTAATATTATTGATCATCATTGTTGTCTTGTTGGCTTTAATCACCGAAAGGGTTTTAAATACTCCCCTCAACAATGAAAATATTGCAAACTTTAAAGAGGTGTCTGATCCACCGGTGATTCCATCATCTTCAACACTTCAGATATATCAAACATCTTAAATTTATCCCAGTCATAAAATATCTATTTATTTTGGTTTTGGAAATAATGTTGTAACCCATCACTCTGTAAATTTTTGTTTNTAAATACTCCCCTCAACAATGAAAATATTGCAAACTTTAAAGAGGTGTCTGATTCACCGGTGATTCCATCATCTTCAACACTTCAGATATATCAAACATCTGAAATTTAACCCAGTCATAAAATATCTATTTATTTTGGTTTTGGAAATAATGTTGTAACCCATCACTCTGTAAATTTTTGTTTTTACTGTGATACAAAATCGATTAACAAATTTAAATGAAAAGAGCTTTCCAAAAATTTGTACATATATTTCAATTTTACGACTACAAAACATGAGGAGTTGTCTTTTACATTTAATGATATTTCGGTAAAGTTGCTCAATTTATACATAAATTAATACATTACATATTTTACAATAATTAACATCTTTGACTAATCAAAATGGAATTTAAATTCTGACTTCAAAATAATTAAAAATATTGCCAAACAACTTGCACTAGATGTGACTCGAGATAAAGTAATTCCTCTTTTTAAAAGTGCTGTATTCTTTATAATGGAAAAAAATTATAATATGATACTCTGATGGAAATTCTAAGAGTGAATATCGTATTTACAGATTTTGACTATAAAAAATACAATAACTTGGTGTGCCTTCATTCGAATTTTGGCTATTTTAAAGATTCCTTTGATGACAATGGTACGTTATTTCAGTTTTGTGGCGGTGGTAGAGTTTTACTGGAAACCATAATAATAAAGCCTTCTGCCCCTCCATACGACGAAAGTGATGAGAGGGGTATGAATAATACAGAGGCTGGTATTTCGATTTTATTCGATCACGATTCTAAAATTGGCTTACGAGATAAAATTACAAATAATTTAATTATATCAAAAAACAAAATCCATTGCGAAAAATGTTTAAATTGTTGTAGGTTTTATAAATAAATACTCCGGATCACTTGAATAAACTATTTATTAGTTTTAAGAAAGAACAATATAATTTCAAAAAGGCACATAGCGCCATGACACAACAACGGTAGCTTTATAGCTAATAATTTTTTTATAGTATTGCCATCTTAAGAATATAAAAACTTTTAATATTGCATTGTATATAATATTACAACACCCACCCTCAATGCAATATTTACCTAAGTTTTACACAAATAAATTTACATGGTTACTCCACACTGATTAGTGAATTTAAAAATTAACTCTTTGTTTAGGGCTTTTGTAAACATATCAGCTAACTGTTCTTCAGTTTTTACATATTTCAGAGACACTCTACCTTTTATTATTAATTCTTTAATATAGTGAAATCTAATATCGATATGTTTTAACTGCTTAACACTACTTGTATTTGCAACCGATATTGCGGACTGGTTGTCACAAAAAATTGTAGTCGGGTCAACAATTTTTACCCTAAAATCATTTAACAAATTTTGTAACCAACATGCTTCACTAGCTGCCATACTAATTGCTATGTATTCAGACTCAGTTGATGAGAGACTTACAGAGCATTGCTTCTTCGAACACCATGAAATCAAACAATTTGAATACATGAAACAATAGCCAGTGGTAGATTTTCTATCTCTGAGATCTCCTGCCCAATCAGCATCGCAGTAACCCACTAGCGATTTATCATTACATTTATAAACCAATTTATAATCAATAGTATGTTTTACATATCTTAATACCCTTTTTAAAGCCGTTAACAGTACATCGTTTGCATTGTTTTGGTATCGGCTTAATATAGAAACAGCTACACACAGATCTGGTCTTGTGCCTGAGACAGCATACATTAAGCATCCTATCATTTGTCTACATACATTTTCAATATTTTGATCTGTTTGGCACTCCTTATTTTCAAACATTTTAGCATTAAAATTTTGGTCCATGGGGGTTGACATTGGCTTACAGTTTTCCATTTTGAATTTCCTCAATACATTTTCTAAATAGCTTTTCTGACTTAATTTGGTTACACCACTTTCTAAGTTTTGTTTGACATTTATTCCAAGAAAATCAGATACTAAACCCAAATCTTTCATTTTAAATTCTTTCTGTAACATTAGTTTGACATCAGAAATTTGGTTCTCATTTGTGCCAAAAATTAACAAATCGTCAACGTATATTAGAATATACATTTGATCTTTATCATTGCACTTTGAATAAAGACATGAGTCACACTGTGACCTCACAAAGCCTCCTCTAGTTAAAACTGAGTTGAACTTTTCATTCCAATATTTGGGTGATTTTTTTAGACCATACAAAGATTTGTTTAACTTGACAATATTTTTATCATCAAAATATGCCCCATCTGGTAAATGAATAAAAATTTCTTCATCAATTTCACTGTATAAAAACGCCCCAGTTACATCCATTTGGTAAATAGGTAAATTACGCTCGGTTGCTATGGCTGTGAATAATCTGAAAGTTGACAATTTAGCCACAGGTGCATAAATCTCATTTAAATTCAAGTCATCATTTTGTTCAAAACCCCTAGCTACCAACCTAGCTTTATACTGTATATCATTACCAGTTTTCTTTATCTTAAAAACCCACTTACTGCTTACAGTCTTTTCATTTACAGAAGTATCGCACACCTCCCATGTATTGTTTTCATTTAGAGTCTGTAATTCCCTACTTATAGCTTCTTTCCACTTACTTGCATCTTCTCTTCTCAGTGCCTCTTCGTACATCTTTGGCTCGTCATCCATCGAATAAATATTGTTACACTTGTAGAACGACGTTTGGTTTCTCGCTCGTTTGCTTCTCCGCTGATCTTGGTGAGTATCTGGTGAACTTTGTAGTGCATCGTCAGCTTCTGAGGAGATGGTGACTTCAGTTTCTGTTTCTTTACCACTGTACCATGGTTCATAGTCACTACCTTCGGTCTTGACTTGACTTTCTGACGGTCTCCGTTCTTGTTCACAGCTCAGTTCTTCATCAACATCCCTCCCATTTGTATCTGGTACGCTTATGGTTTCTACTGATGCCAAATTTTCCACTTCACACGTTACCAACTGCTGTTTTTATTGTGTCTTTTCTTGCTCTATACACACAATATCCCGTTTTACTTCTACAGTCTTCCTGTGTGGGAAAAATATTCTGTACCCTTTTACGTCTTCTCCGTAACCAACTACTATTCTTTTTTCTCCTTTAGAGTTCCACTTTTTCCTTTTCTCTTGAGGGACATGGACAACCACAGGTGAACCGAATATTTTTTATGTTTGAATATCAAAAGTTTTCTTTGTCCACACTTCGTATGGAGTTTTATCAACTTCGGTGCTCTTCCCAGTTCTATTTAACACATACGCTGCAGTGTTAATTGTTTTCGCCCACAATGACTTAGGCAGGTTTTTAGCGCATAGCATGGTTCTAGCAGATTCAATAAGCATTCTATTTTCTCTCTCTGCCTTGCCGTTTTGTTCAGGTGTGTAAGGGACTGTGCGTTGATGTATTATTCCCGGTTGAGAAACGATCCTTCCACCTCCTTGTTTACAAACTCGAGTCCATTGTCGCTTCTGAAATACTTCACTTTATTTCCAGTTTCATTTTCCGCTCTGTTTATAAATTTCTCGATGCATTTTTTCACTTCATGTTTTCCTTTGACGAAGTAAACATTTCTATATTTTGAATAGTCGTCTTTAAGCACCACAAAATACCTCGAACCTCCCACAGATGTTTCCTCCATGGGGCCACAGGTATCGGCATGAATTAACTCACACGTCCTCGTTGTTTTACTTTCACTGTTAGAAAAAGGTAAACGATGAATTTTCCCTTCTAAACAACTTTCGCATTTCCCAACACAGCTATCGTTTACGGTAACATTATTGTTTTTCAGAACATTTTTCACGTACATCATGTTTTGATGAACAAGTTTTTCATGCCACTCATTTATGTCCGACTTGACTTGTGCAGTACCTGCTACCCCGCATTTATAGCGAAAGTTCAGGTAATACATATTTCCAGCTCGTTCCGCGATTGCCAACAACTTATTTTTCTTGTAAAATTTGCATAAGTTTTCATCTGTCATCATGACATAACCTCTTGCAGTGACGCATTGCACAGAGAATAAATTTGTTTTTAAATCAGGCACGTACAACACGTTGTCTATGGTTGTGTCAATCCATTCTTTGCCATTTGAGACTTGTACCGCCATCTGTCCGCGCCCCTGTGCACTAATTTGCGTTCCGTCACCCAAGATTACGAATTTATTTGATAAACTCGTGAATGAGGTAAACAACTCACGTTTGCAACACATATGTTCACTTGCGCCGGAATCAATTAACCACTCTGTTTCTTGATATTGTTTTTCGAAGGAGTTTGACACCACAAACGCGTTACTATCCTTGTTTTTCTTGAAGCGGCACTGATTCTTGTTATGGCCGGATTTATTACAATAAAAACATTTATTGTCTGACCGGTTATTACGACTGTCTCGATTTTCCATTGAATTATTATTACTTCTGCATTCACTTGCATAATGTCCAAACTTATTGCACTTGAAACATTTAATATTTCTCTTGTCCCTTTTTTTAGCGACGAAAGCTGAAGACTGCGCTGCTCCTCCTTTCTCATGTAATCTTTCTTCCTCGACTAATAATCTAGCTACCAGGTTTTCATAAGTTTGTTTATCATCCGGTGCCGACTCCCAAGCTGATACAAAATGTTTATAGCCGTCGGGCAGTGACATTAACACTTTTGTTATGACCAATTTATCCGAGATTTCTTCACCCATCTGTTTTAACTGATTCTGCATTTCTTGAATTTTCGACAGGAAAACAGACATTTCTGTACCTTCTTCATACTTATATTGAAAGAATCGCTGTTGTATTATGTGAATATTTGTTTCACTTCTCTGTTCATATACACTTAGTAATTTTCGCCACATCTCCGCAGCAGTTGTGCATGTGATAATATGTAGCATCACATCTTCTGACATTCTCGTGACCAGTAAGGTTTGAGCCTTCGCATACATACTTTCCCAGGCTGGTCTCTCCGTAACAACCTGTGGCTTCAAGGTGCGACCTTCGACCACATCATATAAACCTTGACCTCGCAGTAAAACTGACGTTTGGAATTTCCAGATGTTCCAGTTCTTGGCGCCTTCCAGTTTAATAACTGTACTTTGATGTGCCATGCCATCCATCTTGCTCTTCCTTCCTTCCTGCAAAAAAACTTTCCTTCCTTGTCCGTTCTGAACAAGTTTTCCTTCTCGCCACGCTGCCGCTTGGTCGTGCTAACCTCAAAACGACACTTCTTACGTCGACGATATTAAACAACTGTTGTTGCAGTATTTACGTGCACTATTTTACTTCAACCATACAAGATTATGTGTCTGGGCCCATAACCTGTAGGTTTTATAAAGAAATACTCCGGATCACTTGAATAAACTATGTATTAGTTTTAAGAAAGAACAATATAATTTCAACAAGGCACATAGCGCCATGACACAACAATGGTAGCTTGATAGCTAATCATTTGTTTTCAGTATTGCCATCTTAAGAATATAAAAACTTTTAATATTGCATTGTATATAATATTACAACAATTGNAAAGAACAATATAATTTCAACAAGGCACATAGCGCCATGACACAACAATGGTAGCTTGATAGCTAATAATTTGTTTTCAGTATTGCCATCTTAAGAATATAAAAACTTTTAATATTGCATTGTATATAATATTACAACAATTGNCATTTGTTTTCAGTATTGCCATCTTAAGAATATAAAAACTTTTAATATTGCATTGTATATAATATTACAACAATTGTAATAAATAATAACTACCTTTCATTTTATAAGTCATAAGTTCTCATATCTATTGACCTAAAATCGGCTCGGCATTTAAACTTAACTCGGGATTGTTTTATGCGACTATTTCATGCGATTTTTTTTACAATTTTATCAAACTTAAAATTGTTAATTATGACAGAAGATTTACAAGTGTCTGAATTAGGTACAGCATAAGAAGAATCTTATATATTATATTAGTGCCAGGGGTGTAAATTATTATACGCTTAAATTCTGAAGTAAAAGAGAAAAAACATGGATAAATTAAAGGNTATTAGTGCCAGGGGTGTAAATTATTATACGCTTAAATTCTGAAGTAAAAGAGAAAAAACATGGATAAATTAAAGGGTAGATATTTCCAGAGGTGATAAATATTCAAAGATGTTAGGCTATGATCAAAAAAATATTTCGTCAATTTTCTTTGAAATTGAATATTATAAACAAATTGCAAAGGGACTTAAAAGTATGAACGAATTAATTGATTCTACATTAAGCAATTTGTATTCTCACGAATTTACGAAAAAATAGTTAATCAAAGACAAGTTTACAGATTTGGAAATTGATACTTTTTAAAATCAAATCCAAAGAAATAAGCAAACTTTACACGAACTCGCCAAATTAAAAACCCAAGTGGAAAGTAAATCAGTTCAATTAATTTTCCTTCGAGAATTGCGCGAATTCACGCAAATAGATGCAAACATTGATCCCGAAGAATTTTACTCGAAATTGTTAAATATAATTCACATTAACAATACAAATATTTCGCCTGAAGTTATACTATATAAAATTTTACAATGGTTACTTACATGTCTACGAAAATTCCCAATATACCAACATATATACTAGCAGAAATTATAAAAAGGATTAACGATATTACACTACAGGTTATGGTTGAAATAGACCAATAAAATTTTGGTTTGCAGAAAAAATCAACATTAGAAAAAATAAGAGAATTTCGGCGATTTTTTCAATTTTTCCAAACCAAATTCACTGAAAAAAGAAAAGTCTAGACTGTATAGAATTACTCAAGGGGCATTTATCGTGACTGCAATGTCTGGACCTTGGTATGCTGTGTATTTATCTGCTTTGAGCTAGCCACTACAAACAGGAACTGAGTGAACTGGTTTTAGATTTTTTTTTAAACTTTCAGAGATCGTGATTGTAACGAGGAGTTGGCGACTTACCAACAAGAAAGTTATGCTCAACTTCAGTTCCTGACTTCAGAGTCCTGGTGTTGATTAGCGATGCATTTTAAATAAGCCTATGGAAGTTTTTGATGTGTGATGAAGTGTATTTTTTTTAAACCAAGACACAAAAAGCTACAATATAAATTATTTTCAAATTGTTTCCATAAATTGCTTATTGCCCTTCAATGTATTAATGATCACCTCCAGTATAGATTCATGCTCGCGAATTATTGAAAAAAAGTATTGCATGAGTGAATAACTTGGTAAATTAACCTTGAGAATGTGTTCAAATACCGATCTTACTAAAGCAATGCATTGTGATGTCTTGATTTTTTTGCACTCATTGTTCGAAGACTGAAAGCTAGGAAATTACCATATATAATTGCCAGTTTTTGACACCGATCTTCACTACCACATAAAACGAATGGGATATTTGTTGATTTAAATCGTCAAATGGTAGTTTTTCGTTGACTGCTTCGATTAATAATGGTAAATAATTTCTGTTTTTATCGAATAGATTCGTACAGAAACTATGTACTTGCTCTGCAGTAATTAAATCTTTAGGCCGGGGGCCAAATAGTTTTCTATAAATGCCATTACAGTGACGATAAAAGAATTTGTGCAGGTTGACCATGAAATATGGTCGTTGTGCCCTAATAAAGGTAAAATGTAAAAATCGAATGTTTTATAGTGTTTGAAGAGGTTTTTCAGGAACAAAGAATATCTTCAGAATTTGATGTAATTTGCGTTTCGGGACTCACATTTAAAGCATCTGGTTTTTGTATTACTACATGTGTTTCATCGGCAAGTATAAATGCAAGACAGAACCCCATAATAGGTACTAACAGAATGTGCAAAAGTGAAGTTACTTGGTCGAATTCCATGACATAAAATCGGAAAATAATTTCAATCAGGGAAACCATATTTAATTGATAAGGTTTTTCTACGAGTTTGAAAACCTCCTGTGTAAATTTCTCGATAATGTTTGGTGATTTATTTGCCAAATAACTTGCAAAAATTTGGTTTTGTTTGCTGATCGTCGCATAATGTTGGCCTATCCATTTTGGTAAAATTTTAAACATGTCGTAATAAAAACTTTTCGTAGAACTGTGTAAATCTTCAATTATAGATAAAATGGAATCGATTTTGAGTTTAGGGTTCAGTTTCAATAGAGTTTCATAGTTAATTATACTATCTAACAGAAATAAGTTGATTTTAACAATTTTTATCAATGTTTTTACATTGTACGTGAAAACTATATTAACATTTGAAAGTTTATATTCTTGAATATCTAAAAGTTTAATATATGCATTACTCAATTTATCAATTTTGTTAGTCTCTGCACTTGAAACTACCAGTTCCTTAAAGGTGTAAAATTTATAAAAATCATTTAAACATACATATATGGTGGGGCTCATTTTTGTATGGGCCTCAACAAATTATTTGATCTTATATATATTATTTACAAAGTTTCCTTATTTATTTTTATGATGAAAGTCCCAGTTGCTTTTTTTTTTTTTAAAGTATTAAACTTGATAATATTATTTTCGATAAATTTACTGTTTAATAAAAGGTTATGACTTTGTGGAGAATGGTCGTTTATTTGAATAGCATTTTTAGTTTTTAGAGAGATATTTAAACACGAATCTCGTATAGAAACCATTCCATCAGCACAATCGAATACATTTAATCGGAAACATGAATTAACCTTATCCGAGGTATTCCTCTCGCAAGGGCAGGCCATCTTACATCTACTGGTAGTGAATTATTAGGCACACAATTTCTTTTTAAATCAATGGTTGTAAAGTAATATGAATTTGTGACAACAATATAACGACCAAACAAACCCCATTTAGTACAATTATATAATATTTCAACTAACCAATAATACTTATCTACAGTTGCGGACGAATCGTGATTTAGCAATGTAGTAAAAAATTCAAATGATAAAAGTATAGAAATTTTTTTTCTAAATTGTTTATAAAGTTTTTGCAATTGTTCTTTTCAAAAGAAATTGTATTTGGATTTAGCCAAGATATCTTCTACTAATAACGGTAAAAGAGAATCGTCAAACACATTTTTTAAATTTTGCAAACCAAACAATGGGGCACCTATAAAAAAAGACATTTTACATATTTATAAAAATCTGCCTCGTCGCAAATTTCCAATATAATTCGAACCAGTTAACCACCTAAAGATTGGCCGATTATGAAAATTTCCAATGGAATTGTGTATTTTGACAAAAACTTTTCCATCGAACTTTTTATGAAATATGCAGACTGTAATAAATCTTAACGTCAATCGTAAGCAATCCCTTTAATTTTTTAATTTGGAACATTTATATGCAAATGAGAAATTAAACTCGAATATATAGATTTTCCACACACAGAATATAATACTTTACTGGGTCGCAAAGAATCGTCGTATAATAATTGCTGAAAATCTTTGTTCGAGATCTTTCTGAAAGGAAATAGTTTGTTTGGGAAAATTGTGATTTTTAATTTCTTATTCGAAACTAACGAAGATCCGTATAATTCAGGCACAAGAAATATGATTTTAGTAGACATATTTAACACAGAAATACAAGTAAAGAGATTGATACAAAAAATATTACATGGGTACTTACTTGTACACGTTTCATATTGGTCTGCGCTGAATACATGATTCTCTTCAACCTTCAAATAAGAATGTCCAGTGACAGTTATGCTGTTCACGATAATAAATAAAAAACTAAATTCTTGGAAAGTCTAAAAAATGCCGGTACAGGAAACTGCTGACTTTGAGGTCGCATTTTTTAGGAGAAATGTTGAAAGGTGTGGGTTTAGAAGGGGAAATAAATCATGAGCCAATTAGGAAATGCATATATATATTTAAAAAAATAAAAAAGTAGGGGGTGGCCAATCAGTAACTTGCTCTTTCCTCACCTACCCTCCTTCCCCACATAGAAAGACAACACCAACCCCC
>NQII01000222.1:1035863-1106843 GCA_002778355.1 Clitarchus hookeri | reverse complement strand
CCGAGGTAATATAAGACCATTTGAAACTTCTTAGGTCATTGTTCCGTATTGCGTACCCTTATGGTAAAACCACAGTAAAACCACAAGTACAGTATAAAGTATCCCTTCAAATTGTTTCCTTTACAAGTTAGTGTACTATTGCGTATCTCGTCGAGTTCCGTTTGGCATATCCGAGTTGAAGGCAACTGTTCCGTTCAACGCATCCAAGTATAATTTTTCTTTAAAATTAAAAGTTTTCAAGCAGAAAACGTACAATGGTGTGTGCGGGGTGTAAAATCCCAATGGTGAAAGCTCGGAAGATTATTTCTCGCCGGACGTAAATATATTTTTCATCGAGCACAACATCCTCAAACTGTCGATACAATGTGGACGATGTAGTGAAGGTGAAGCCAGGCTCGTGGACAATCGAGGTTTGTTTTACTGGTGTCGACAGCGCACCGAGAATGGCACGAAATGTAATTTTTTGTGTCGGCAAGACAGGGCAGTTTCGTGGGAGATTCGAATTTGTCGCCGGGCAAGATCATCGAGTTGTTTTTATTGTGGTGCCTAATCAATTATCCCCGACAGCAGACTATAATAAACGGACTTCAGTGCTCAGGCAAGACAGTCGTCGCCTGGTCGAATTTCTGCCGCCAAGTGTGCATAGACTGGGTGTTAACTTACAGAAAACGAATAGGCGGGCCTGACAAAATAGACGAGATAGACAAATCAAAATTGGGAAAACGCAAAAACAGCAAGGTACGTAACGTTCACAACCAGTGGGTTTTCGGCAGTGTAGAGAGAGGTGATCCTACAAAGTTCTTCCTGGTGCCGGTGGAAAAGAGGAATGCAGCGACATTAGTGAAATACATTCGTGACTGGATAGTGCTGGGCACGGCGATCATTTCATACTGTTGGCGAGGGTACAGCAACGTGGACATATACGGCTATCATCACATGCAAGTAAACCACCGGAGGGAGTTTGTGTGCATTGAAAAGAGTGGATTAGTAAACAACCGAAACAAATAAAAGTTGAGGCAGGGCGAGACTTTAAGAGTGCACACGCAAAACATCGAACGAAGTTGGTGTTCAGTTAGATACAGCATCCCGTGTTTTGGTAGACGGCAAAAGTCGTGGGTCTGCTACTTGGCAGAATACATTTGGAAAAAAAAACCACCAGTATGGGAAACGACTTCACACTTTAATGATCCATGAAGCATCCATGCACGAGGGGTCTCGGCAGGAAGGCGACAACAGAGGCGAAGGCAGTTCTCTTTTCGATAGGTAAAACTAACTGTTTTCATTTATAAAAAAAAAACGGATAAATGAAAAGCACGTAATTTTTTTTCATTTTCAGATACAGGCTGTGGCTAGTGGGGAAAAAANTAGGTAATCTTCAGTTATGTTGTCGCATCCCGAGCAGCGAAAGGGTGATGTCTAGGAACCCTGGAAGAGTAACATCTCGCCGAGTTCTGTTTGGAGTATCCAAGTTCAATCCAATTTTTCCGTTTAACGTATCCAAGTATAAATTCTCTTTAAAATTAAATGTTTTCAATCAGAAAACCTACAATGGTGTGAGCGGTTTATTTCTTCACTGTAGGCCAGGGTGTCTTAAAATAAATTCATTCATTGGCGTACAAACCTTACATCCCATCACTGTATCACTCTCCTTTGGCATTAAAATTCCTTTTTTTCTGCTTTCCTCATATCACACCATATTATTGGGTGATGTTGACGAGGAAACCTCGGTTCAATTTCGTTCCAATTACATCCATGACATAGTTCATACCCTCCAAAGCACACGGTACAATTACTAGAGGTTGACATATCGGCTTGATACAGTACAATTATGGTCCATCGATGTCCATACCAAAGCTTATAAGCAAGTCGTCAAAATAGAAATGGATAAAACAAAAGTATATATATATTTACAATTTTTTCATTTTCAGATATAAGCAATGATGAGTGAAAATAAATATATACATGAGTAGCTATTTGCCTCAGTTTAAAGTGCGAATGAATTGTTTAATTATTTTGTGTGGTGTCTATTAAAAAGTGTGTGGTGGAGGTGACAATAGCTCATATAAAATTAAAGTGTGATTGGCTTGCTATGTGTAGTAAGAGGGAGGTCTTTGTGCAGAGTTAAAAATGACTTGATATTTGCATCAATTTAAAGTGTTTGAAAGGCTTGCTGTGTGTGTCAATTTAAAGTGAGAACGTCAATAGTCGGAATTACTAATTTTTTTAGAGTTTAAAATTAATCATTTGTTTAAAGTTTAAAATGAATTAGTTGGTTTAGGATCGAAAATGTGATAGGAAATTTTAACAAGTCACTCTCCGCAATGGAATAGGCCCCGAAGAGCTAATGGCAAAAAATTACTAATTGTTTCCTATAAATATTAAAATGAATTAGTTGGTTTAGTTTTCATGTTTTAAATTGTTTTAATAGCTTGCTGTTTGAATTGGTTGGTTATCTTTGACCTTGTGTTTGGTAGCAAGAGGGAGGTCTGAAACTGAGCCCCCTTGCCAATATATATCGTTTCCATAACAACACGAAAGAGCCATCTCACAAATTGTGTTTACTAATTGTTTCCAGTGAATATTTTTAAAGTTTTTGAATAGCTTGTTTTTTGCATCAGTTTATGACCTTTGACCTTTATGTTTGGTATCAAGAGGTAGGTCTGAATATGATCCCTTTGCCAATATATATCGTCTCTATANTAAAGTTTAAAATGAATTAGTTGGTTTAGGATCGAAAATGTGATAGGAAATTTTTAACAAGTCACTCTCCGCAATGGAATAGGCCCCGAAGAGCTAATGGCAAAAAATTACTAATTGTTTCCTATAAATATTAAAATGAATTAGTTGGTTTAGTTTTCATGTTTTACATTGTTTTAATAGCTTGCTGTTTGAATTGGTTGGTTATCTTTGACCTTGTGTTTGGTAGCAAGAGGGAGGTCTGAAACTGAGCCCCCTTGCCAATATATATCATTTCCATAACAACACGAAAGAGCCATCTCACAAATTGTGTTTACTAATTGTTTCCAGTGAATATTTTTAAAGTGTTTGAATAGCTTGTTTTTTGCATCAGTTTATGACCTTTGACCTTTATGTTTGGTAGCAAGAGGTAGGTCTGAATATGATCCCTTTGCCAATATATATCGTCTCTATAACAATACGAAAGAATCTTCCCAGAACTCGTGATTATTAACTGTTTAAAGTCTTAAATTAATTAGTTGGTTTAGTTTTAAAGTTTNACAACTCGTGATTATTAATTGTTTAAAGTCTTAAATGAATTAGTTGGTTTAGTTTTAAAGTTTTTGAATAGCTTGCTGTTTACATCAGTTTATGACCTTGAACCTTTATGTTTGGTAGCAATAGGGAGGTCTGAATCTGATCCCCCTTGCCAATATATATATTTTCTCCATAACAACGCGAAATAGCCATCTCACAACTCGGGATTATTAATTGTTTAAATGGTGATTATTCCGTATTCTGTATCCAAATCATTAAAAAAATTCGACATTACATATCTAATGATACGGCAAAACCCACATAATAAGTCGCCTATTNAACTCGTGATTATTAACTGTTTAAAGTCTTAAATTAATTAGTTGGTTTAGTTTTAAAGTTTTTGAATAGCTTGCTGTTTACATCAGTTTATGACCTTTAACCTTTATGTTTGGTAGCAATAGGGAGGTCTGAATCTGATCCCCCTTGCCAATATATATATTTTCTCCATAACAACGCGAAATAGCCATCTCACAACTCGGGATTATTAATTGTTTAAATGGTGATTATTCCGTATTATGTATCCAAATCATTAAAAAAATTCGACATTACATATCTAATGATACGGCAAAACCCACATAATAAGTCGCCTATTTAGTATCCACTTACAACAACAAAAAAAACATTTTATAAATGGTAAAATTTCTCCTTGTGTATTCAACCTGCCTCTAATTACCAGGTTTTTACCAAAAGTTTATCTTTGTGTATCCACGTCAAAAATGACTGGCATCGAAAAGTGTTTGGTTTACATAACCAAATTGAAATATGGAAATTAGTATCGAACCTCATTTGTTCCGACCCATGTATCCAATTCCCTCTAGAAATTTTTTCGACAAACACCTAATTGTTTCCTGTGGCATACCCAAACTGAAAATGGAACATTTGGTAACTTTACAGNATGTATCCAATTCCCTCTAGAAATTTTTTCGACAAACACCTAATTGTTTCCTGTGGCATACCCAAACTGAAAATGGAACATTTGGTAACTTTACAGTTTATTTCCCTTGGTGTATCCCCGTGCGGAAGTAACTTTTTGATAACAATTTTCTATTGCGTATACAGAATAACAACTATCTTAAATTCCAAAAAAAGTTATCAAGAAAGTGAGTAATTTATNCCAAATTGAAATATGGAAATTAGTATCGAACCTCATTTGTTCCGACCCACGTATCCAATTCCCTCTAGAAATTTTTCCGACAAACACCTAATTGTTTCCTGTGGCATACCCAAACTGAAAATGGAACATTTGGTCACTTTACAGTTTATTTCCCTTGGTGTATCCCCGCGCGGAAGTAACTTTTTGATAAAAATTTTCTATTGCGTATACAGAATAACAACTATCTTAAATTCCAAAAAAAGTTATCAAGAAAGTGAGTAATTTATGNAATTTTCTATTGCGTATACAGAATAACAACTATCTTAAATTCCAAAAAAAGTTATCAAGAAAGTGAGTAATTTATGGAAACTTTAAGGGAAAGTACCCACATAATAAATACGTATATTATAGTTCAGTGAAATTTCTCTAAACAATTAGTAATCACGAGTTGTGTGATATCTCTTTCCACTTCTTTTTGTTTGTTCTTTTTATTATATGGCAGCTGATATGGTCACGAATATTATATAATAAGCATGGTGCTTATGCATGTCATATCACGGTCTCTTAGGTCACAAGGGTTGAGCAAGGTCCGAATATTATATAACAACCTTGGTTGGCAGTTTATATTTGCTAGTGTTGTGTAACATTCTCTTGTCACTTTGATTGTACTTTTATCATTTGGCAGCTGATGTGTTCACGAATATTATATAACTACCATGGTGTTTATGCATGTCATATCAAGTTGTCTGAGGTCACAATGGTTGAGCAAGGTCCAAATATTATATACCAAGCTTGGTTGGCAATTTATAGTTGCTAGTGTTGTATAACAGGAGCAAACTACGTATATTATACACTCAAGAGCCAAAAAAACTGGTACACCTGCCTAATATTGTGTAGAGGCCCCGCGAGCATGCAGAAGTGCCGCAAAACGACGTGAGATGGACTCGACTAATGTCTGAAAGTATGCAGGAGGCAATTCACACCATGAATGCGGCAGGGAAGTCCACAAATTCAGAGGAGTGCGAGGCGGTGGAGATATCTTCTGAACAGCATGTTGCAAGTCATCCCAGATATCTTCAATAATGTTCATGTCTGGTGATTCAGGTGGCCAANTATCTTCTGAACAGCATGTTGCAAGTCATCCCAGATATCTTCAATAATGTTCATGTCTGGTGATTCAGGTGGCCAAAGGAAGTGTCTAAATTCAGAAGAGTGTTACTGGAGACCATCGGTAGCAACTCTCGATGTGTGGGTTGTCGCATTGTCCTGCTGGAATTGTCCACGTACGTCGGAATGTACAATGGAAATGAATGTGTGCAGGTGATCGGACAGGATCATTATGTATCTCTCACCTGACAGAGTCATATATAGATGTATCAGAGGTCCCATTTCATGCCAACTGCACACGCCCCATACCATGACAGATCCTCCACCAGCTTGAACAGTCCCCTGCTGACATGTAGGGTCCACNTATCTTCTGAACAGCATGTTGCAAGTCATCCCAGATATCTTCAATAATGTTCATGTCTGGTGATTCAGGTGGCCAATGGAAGTGTCTAAATTCAGAAGAGTGTTACTGGAGACCATCGGTAGCAACTCTCGATGTGTGGGTTGTCGCATTGTCCTGCTGGAATTGTCCACGTACGTCGGAATGTACAATGGAAATGAATGTGTGCAGGTGATCGGACAGGATCATTATGTATCTGTCACCTGACAGAGTCATATATAGATGTATCAGAGGTCCCATTTCATTCCAACTGCACACGCCCCATNCTTCAATAATGTTCATGTCTGGTGATTCAGGTGGCCAATGGAAGTGTCTAAATTCAGAAGAGTGTTACTGGAGACCATCGGTAGCAACTCTCGATGTGTGGGTTGTCGCATTGTCCTGCTGGAATTGTCCACGTACGTCGGAATGTACAATGGAAATGAATGTGTGCAGGTGATCGGACAGGATCATTATGTATCTGTCACCTGACAGAGTCATATATAGATGTATCAGAGGTCCCATTTCATTCCAACTGCACACGCCCCATACCATGACAGATCCTCCACCAGCTTGAACAGTCCCCTGCTGACATGTAGGGTCCACGGATTCATGAGGATGACTTCATACACGTACACGTCCATCCGCCCGATACAATTGGAAACGAGATTCGTCAGACCAGGAAACATTTTTCCAGTCATCAACAGTCCAATAGCGGTGTTGGCGGGCCCAGGCGAGGCGTAAATCTTTGCATCGTGCAGTTAACAACGTAACACGAGCGGGCCTTCGGCTCCGAAAGCCCATATCAGTGATGGTCCGTTGAATAGTTCGCACGCTGGCACTTGTTGATGCCCCAGCATTAAAATCTGCGCAAATTTGAGAAAGGGTTGCACGTCTGTCATGGTTAATGATTCTCGTCAGTCGTCGTTTGTTCGGTTCGTTCACAATCTTTTTCCGGCCGCAGTTATGTCGAATATGTGATGTTTTACCGGATCCCCGATATTCATGGTACACTCGTGAAATGGTTGTATGCGAAAATCCATATTTTATCGCTACCTCGGAGAAGCTATGTCCCTTCTCTCGCGCGCCGACTGTAACACCACGTTCAAATTCACTTAACTCTTGATAACCTGCCATTGTATAAGCACTAACCGATCTAGCAACTTTGCGAGACGTTTTTTGTCTTATATAGGCGCTGCCGACCGCATCACGTTACTCTGATTGGTTCCATACCTCTGTTATTTGTATACACATGCCTATACAAGTTTTTTTTNGCCGACCGCATCACGTTACTCTGATTGGTTCCATACCTCTGTTATTTGTATACACATGCCTATACAAGTTTTTTTTTGGCTCTGTAGTGTATAACAAGCATGGTGTTTATGCATGTCATATAAAGGTCTCTTAGGTTTCTTTTGGTCTTCATTTTTTCCTCAGATTTATGGTATATATACCAGTCTGTTAGCAACAGTTCTTATATTGATGTCAAAGTGTGTCCATCTACAGTTACTGCGATATNCGGTATATATACCAGTCTGTTAGCAACAGTTCTTATATTGATGTCAAAGTGTGTCCATCTACAGTTACTGCGATATCTGGGTGTTCCTATACACGTGGAAACTTATTGAAGGTATGAAACTAAACAAAGTAATTCATTTTAATGTTTACTGGAAATGATTAGTAACCATTAGTATCTCGGGGCCTATCCATTGCGGCGAGAGACTTGACAAAAATTTCCTATTATGTATTCGATCCTAAATTCAAAAACTTTAAAACTAAAGCAAATAAAAATTTCAATCTTTAAAAAATTAATAATTACAAGTTGTGTGATGGCTCTTTCGTGTTGATATGGAGACGATATATATTGGCAAGGAAGATCAGATTCAGTCCTCCCTCTTGCTACCAAACATAAAGGTGAAAGGTCATAAACCGATGCAAACAGCAAGCTATTCAAACACTTTAAAACATGAAAACTAAACCAAGTAATTAATTTTTATGTTTAAACAATTAATAATCACGAGTTGTGAGAAGGCTCTTTCGTGTCGTTATGGAGACGATATAAATTGGCAAGGGGGATCAGATTCAGACCACCCTCTTGCTACCAAACCAAAAGGTCAAAGGTCGTAAACTGAAGCAAACAGCAAGATATTCAAACACTTTAAAACTAAACCAACCAATTCATTTTAATGTTAGTAATTTTCCCCAATAGTTCCTCGGGGCCTATCCCATTGCGGACAGTGACTTGTTAAAAATTTCCTATTGCAGATTCGATCCTTAATTCAAACACTTTAAAACTAAACCAACTAATTCATTTTAAACTTTAAAGAATTAATAATTACGAGTTGTGAGAAGATTCTTTGGTGTGGTTATGGAGACGATATACATTGACAAGGGGGATCAGATTCAGANTAATTACGAGTTGTGAGAAGATTCTTTGGTGTGGTTATGGAGACGATATACATTGACAAGGGGGATCAGATTCAGATCTCCCTCTTGCTACCAAACATAAAGGTCAAAGGTCATAAACCAATGCAAACAGCAAGCTATTCAAACACTTTAAAAATGTTTACTGGAAACAATTAGTAAACACAATCTGTGAGATGGCTCTTTCTAGTTGTTATGGAGATGATATATATTGGCAAGGGGGATCATCTTCAGACCTTCCTCTTGCTACCAAACACAAGATCATAAACCGATGCAAATGGCAAGCTATTAAAACAATTTAAAACATAAAAACTAAACCAACTAATTAATTTTAATGTTTACTGGAAACAATTAGTAATTTTTACCCAATAGTTGCTACAGGCCTATCCCATTGCGGAGATTGACTTGTTACAAATTTCCTATTATGTATTCGATCCTAAATTCAAACACTTTAAAACATGGAAACTAAACCAACTAATTAATTTTANTAATTACGAGTTGTGAGAAGATTCTTTGGTGTGGTTATGGAGACGATATACATTGACAAGGGGGATCAGATTCAGACCTCCCTCTTGCTACCAAACATAAAGGTCAAAGGTCATAAACCAATGCAAACAGCAAGCTATTCAAACACTTTAAAAATGTTTACTGGAAACAATTAGTAAACACAATCTGTGAGATGGCTCTTTCTAGTTGTTATGGAGATGATATATATTGGCAAGGGGGATCATCTTCAGACCTTCCTCTTGCTACCAAACACAAGATCATAAACCGATGCAAATGGCAAGCTATTAAAACAATTTAAAACATAAAAACTAAACCAACTAATTAATTTTAATGTTTACTGGAAACAATTAGTAATTTTTACCCAATAGTTGCTACAGGCCTATCCCATTGCGGAGATTGACTTGTTAAAAATTTCCTATTATGTATTCGATCCTAAATTCAAACACTTTAAAACATGGAAACTAAACCAACTAATTAATTTTAATGTTTACTGGAAACAATTAGTAATTTTTACCCAATAGTTGCTACAGGCCTATCCCATTGCGGAGATTGACTTGTTACAAATTTCCTATTATGTATTCGATCCTAAATTCAAACACTTTAAAACATGGAAACTAAACCAACTAATTAATTTTAAACTCTAAACAATTAATAATCACGAGTTGTGAGATAGCTCTTTCGTGTTGTTATGGAGATGATATATATATATATATATATATATATATATTGGCATGGCAGATCCGATTCAGATTTCCCTCTTGCTACCAAACACAAGCTCAAGGGTCATAAACTGATGCAAACTGCAAGCCATTCAAACACTTTAAAAATATTTACTGGTAACAATAAGTAATATTTTCCCAATAGTTTCTCGGGGTGTATCCCATTGTGGAGAGTGACTGTTTAAAATTTCCTATTACATCTTCGATCCTCAATTTAAAACCTTTAAAAATGAAAACTAAACGAACTAATTCATTTTAAACATTAAAACCAACTACTGCCATTCTCACTTTAAATTGACACACACAGCAAGCCATTGTCATTTTATATTTTCCTATTACATATTCGAATCTAAATTCAAACACTTTAAACTCTAAACAATCGACCTCTCTCTTAGTATACATAGCACGCCAATCACACTTTAATTTTAAATGAGCTATTATCACAGACACCACACACTTTTAAATAGACACCACCCAAAAAAATTAAACAATTCATTCGCACTTTAAACTGAGGCAAATAGCTACTCATGTATATTTTTTTTTTCACTCATCNAAAAAAATTAAACAATTCATTCGCACTTTAAACTGAGGCAAATAGCTACTCATGTATATTTTTTTTTTCACTCATCGTTGCCTGTATCTGAAAATGAAAAAATAAATAAGGAGGGGGATGTGGACACTTGCTTTTAAGCCTTGGTATGGGCGTCGATGCACCATATTTGTACTGTATCAGGTCGATATGTCGACCCCTATTAAGTGAACCGTGTGCTTTGGAGTGTATGAAATATGTCATGGCTGTGATTAGAACGCTATTGAACCAAGGTACCCTCATCAACATCACCCAATAATATGGTGTGATATGCGCAGAGCGGAGAAAAAAGGAATTTTAATGCCAAAGGAGAGTGATGCAGTGATGGGATGCAATGTTTGTATGCCAAGAATGAATTTTTTGTAAGAAGCTCTTTCCTACTGTGAAAAAATGAACCGCCACACCATTGTAGGTTTTCTGATTGAAAACGTTTAATTTTAAAGAAAAATTATACTTCGATAGGTTAAACAGGACAATTGGATTGAACTTGGATACTCCAAACAGAACTCGGCGAGATGTTACTCTTCCAGGGTTCCTAGACATCACCCTTTCGCTGCTCGGGATGCGACAACATAACTGAAGATTACCTACTGCTTGATGTAGGCAGTGTACTGCAGCTGAAAAATGGACAGCCAGCTAATCTATCCTAGAGTCTCCAACTTCGTTAAACAAGTATATAAATGTAAAAATTTGATTTTGTATGTGGTTTTTGAATAAATTTTATTTAAATTCTGTGCGTGTGTTTAGTGATTTATTTTTTCTCCATTTATAAAATGTAAGTATTTTATTTCTTTTGAATATATTTATTGTTCTTGCTTTTTCCTTGGAGAAGGAACAAACACATGTAATATTTTTTTCCTGTCTCGTACAAAACTGCAAGCCATTGCAAGTAATTTTCATTTTAACAATGTATTAACTCGTTTACACTTTAAACTGACTAAAACATAACGAGTCATTTTAGACACAAGCAATTTAACCAACTTTGAACTTATATAAATATCTACTCATTTTCAATTTAAACAGACATCACAAACAGCGAGTAATTCACACTTTAATTTTAAATAAGTCACCTAACTTTAAACTGATGCAAATAACAAGTCATTCAACACATTAAAAATGTTTATTGGAAGTGGGTAATTTTTTGGCCATTAGCTTTTCGGGGCCTATCCCATTGCGGAGAATGGCTTGCTAAAAATTTCCCATTACTTATTCGATCTTAAATTCAAACTCTTTAAAACTAAACCAACTACTGCTATTCTCACTTTAAACTCTAAACAATTAGTATTCACAGGTTGTGAGATGGATCTTTCATGTTGTTATAGAGACGATATATATATTGGCAAGGGAGATCCGATTCAGACCTCCCCCTTACTTCCAATCAAAAGGTCAAAGGTCATAAACTGATTTGAATACTTTAAAACATGAAAACTAAACCAACTAATTAATTTTAAATTTTAAACAATTAGTAATCACGAGTTGTGAGATGTCTCCTTCGTGTTGTTATGGAGTCGATACNGGCTCCTTCGTGTTGTTATGGAGTCGATACATATTTGCAAGGGAGATCCATTTCAGACCTTCCTCTTTTTACCAAACACAAGGTCAAAGGTCATAAACTGCTGGAAACAGTNTTATTGGAAGTGGGTAATTTTTTGGCCATTAGCTTTTCGGGGCCTATCCCATTGTGGAGAGTGACTTGCTAAAAATGTCCCATTACTTATTCGATCTTAAATTCAAACTCTTTAAAACTAAACCAACTACTGCTATTCTCCCTTTAAACTCTAAACAATTAGTATTCCCAGGTTGTGAGATGGATCTTTCATGTTGTTATAGAGACGATATATATATTGGCAAGGGAGATCCGATTCAGACCTCCCCCTTACAACCAATCAAAAGGTCAAAGGTCATAAACTGATTTGAATACTTTAAAACATGAAAACTAAACCAACTAATTAATTTTAAATTTTAAACAATTAGTAATCACGAGTTGTGAGATGTCTCCTTCGTGTTGTTATGGAGTCGATACATATTTGCAAGGGAGATCCATTTCAGACCTTCCTCTTTTTACCAAACACAAGGTCAACGGTCATAAACTGCTGGAAACAGTAAGCCATTCAAACACTTTAAACTAATGCAAACAACATATAACTTTCATTTTAAACATAAATACCATACTCAGCCAGCCATTCAACGCTTTAACATTTTAAACATGAAAACCAACTACTGCCATTCTCACTTTAAATTGACACAAACAGCTATTCAGGCACACTTTTTTTACCCACTAGCCACAGCCTGTATCTGAAAATGAAAAAAAATTACGTGCTTTTCATTTATCCGTTTTTTTTATAAATGAAAACAGTTAGTTTTACCTATCGAAAAGAGAACTGCCTTCGCCGAGGTTGTCTCCTTCCTTCCGAGGCCCCTCGTGCATGGCAGCTGCATGATTCAGTAAAGAGTGAAGTCGTTGCCCATACTGGTGATTTTTTTCAAATGTATTCTGCCAAGTAGCCGACCCACGACTTTTTCAGTCTACCAAAACACCAGGGATGCTGTATCTAACTGAACACCAACTTCGTTCGATGTTTTGCGTGTGCACTCTTAAAGTCTCGCCCTGCCTCAACTTTGATTGGTTTCGGGTGTTTACTAATCCACTCTTTTCACTAAACACAAACTCCCTCCGGTGATTTACTTGCATGTGACGATAGCCGTGTATGTCCAAGTTGCTGTAACCTCGCCAACAGTCTGAAATTATCGCCGTGGCTGGCACTATCCAGTCACGACTGCATTTCACAAATGTCGCTGCATTCCTCTTTTCCACCGGCACTAGAAAGAACTTTGTAGGATCACCTCTCTCCACACCGCCAGAAACCCACTGGCCATGAACTTTACGTCCCTTCCGGTTTTTGCGTTTACCCAATTTTGATTCGTCTATCTCGACTATTTTGTCAGGCCAGCCTATTCCTTTTCTGTAAGTTAACACCCAGTCTATGCACACTTGGCGGCAGAAATTCGACCAGGCGACGACTGTTTTGCCCGAGCACTGAAGTCCGTTTATTATAGTCTGCTGTCTGGGATAATTGATTAGGCACCACAATAAACACAACTCGATGATCTTGCCTGGCGACAAATTCGAATTTCCTTCGAAACTGCCCTGTCTTGCCGACACTTTAAAATTTCATTTCGTGGCATTCTCGGTGCACTGTCGACACCAGTAAAACAAACCTCGATTGTCCACGAGCCTGGCTTCACCTTCACTGCATCGTCCACATCGTATCGACGATTTGAGGATGTTGTGCTTGATGAGAAATGTATTTACGACCGGCGAAAAATAAATTATCTTCCGAGCGTTCAACATTGTGATTTTACACCCCGCACAAACCATTGTAAGTTTTCTAATTGAAAATTTTTAATTTTAAAGAAAAATATACTTGAATACATTGAACGGAACAATTGGCTTGAACTTGGATATACCAAACGGAACTCGGCGAGATACGCAATAGTACACTAACTTGTAAAGGAAACAATTTGAATGGATACTCGATACTGTACTTGCTGTTTTACTATGGTTTTACCATAAGGGTACGCAATATGGGGCAATGACCAACATTTCCATTTCTTACACAAGAATGTGTGTATTTCTTCTCTGGATGAATTATAAAGTTGGTTTTATTTTTAAAAAAACTTAATGTAACTGGTTAGCAGTTTTTTCTATGTTTTTTGTGAGAAAATATTTGCATAACATTTTATAGGTGTGGTAAGTTAAGTTTATGAAAATCAGTTGCAATGTATATTATACCTGGTAATAATTGNAAATTTTTAATTTTAAAGAAAAATATACTTGAATACATTGAACGGAACAATTGGCTTGAACTTGGATATACCAAACAGAACTCGGCGAGATACGCAATAGTACACTAACTTGTAAAGGAAACAATTTGAATGGATACTCGATACTGTACTTGCTGTTTTACTATGGTTTTACCATAAGGGTACGCAATATGGGGCAATGACCAACATTTCCATTTCTTACACAAGAATGTGTGTATTTCTTCTCTGGATGAATTATAAAGTTGGTTTTATTTTTAAAAAAACTTAATGTAACTGGTTAGCAGTTTTTTTCTATGTTTTTTGTGAGAAAATATTTTCATAACATTTTATAGGTGTGGTAAGTTAAGTTTATGAAAATCAGTTGCAATGTATATTATACCTGGTAATAATTGTTTTTATTTTTAATTTAAAAGTAATTTCAAATACTGCATTTTTTCGTATACATACATTTATATTAATGTCTAATTCCCTATAAATCTCTCTACAATCTTGGAAATACAAAAACATTCTATAATATACCAAGGAAGGTGCTGCCCTCATAGCGCAGTGGTAGAAATTGGAACTACATAAAAATGTACAAAGATGAAAGGGCAGGCAGGGCGATGTGATGTGCGCAATAAGAGGCACGGTAATGGGTTGTGAACTGGTTTGGAAGAGGACGGAGTGCTTATTGGTGGAGGGGACGCATGTTTCTACGAGTGTCTCTGGCTATCGGAACGAGCTACTGCCTATAAAAGTGACAGTGACACAAGTAATGCGAGCACGCAGAAATGCCACAAGACGACGAGGCATGGACTCGATTAATGTCTGAAGATATGCAGGAGGCAATTTACACCATGAATCCTGCAGGGCAGTCCACAAATCCATAGGAGTGCGAGGTGGTGGAGATNAATTTACACCATGAATCCTGCAGGGCAGTCCACAAATCCATAGGAGTGCGAGGTGGTGGAGATCTCTTCTGAACAGAATGCTGCAAGGCATCCCATATATGCTCAATAATGTTCATGTCTGGTGATTTCGGTGGCCAATCGAAATTTATAAAGTCAGAATAGTGTTCCTGGAGCCGTTCGGTAGCAACTCTCGACGTGTGGGCTGTCATATTGTCCTGCTGGAATTGTCCATGTCTGTCGGAATGCACAATTGACATGAATGGGTGCAGTTGATAGGACAAGATGCTTACGTATCTGTCACCTGTCAGAGTCGTATCTAGACGACGTATCAGGGGTCCCATTTCACGCCAACTGCACATGCCCCATACCATGACAGAGCCTCCACCAGCGTGAATAGTCCCCTGTTGACATGTAGGGTCCATGGATTCATGAGGATGTCTCCATACCTGTACACGTCCATCTGCCAGATACAATTGTAAACGAGACTCGTCAGACCAGGCAACATGTTTCCAGTAATTAACAGTCCAGTGGCGGTGTTGGTGGGCCCAGGCGAGGCGTAAAGCTTTGCATCGTGCAGTCAACAACGGTACACGAGTGGGCCTTCGGCTNGGTGTTGGTGGGCCCAGGCGAGGCGTAAAGCTTTGCATCGTGCAGTCAACAACGGTACACGAGTGGGCCTTCGGCTCCGAAAGCCCATATCAGTGATGGTCTGTTGAATAGTTTGCATGCTGGCACTTGTTGATGCCCCAGCATTGAAATCTGCGCCAAGTTTAGAAAGTGTTACACGTCTGTCACGTTTAATGATTCTCGTCAGTCGTCGTTTGTCCAGTTCTTTCACGATCTTTTTCCGGCCACAGCGATGTCGAAGATTTGATGTTTTACCGGATTCCCAATATTCATGGCACACTTGTGAAATGGTCGTACTCGAAAATCCATTTTTTTTCCCGCTACCTTGGAGATGCTTTGTCCCATCTCTCGTGCGCCGACTATAACACCACCTTCAAATACACTGAAATCTTGATAACCTGCCATTGTAGCAGCTGTAACCGATCTAGCAACTTTGCCAGATGCTTGTTGTCTTATATAGGCGCTGCCGACCTCATTGTGTTACACTGATTTGTTACCCTACTTCTGTTATTTGCATACGCACGCCTATAACAGTTATTTGGCTTTCCAGTGTATATATTCAAGAATAGTAAACTATGTGAAGAAAATTAGCATGCGATAAAAATACTGCCTTCTTCCCGCACATTACAAGACTGTATATTACTTTCAGCTTACACGTATGTCGTTGCTAATCATTGCCTCTTTCACTTGTAATATCAAGCATTCTCGAGCACGAATTATTAACTATAGCCTTCCACATAACCTTTCCTAATTTAATTTCAAACTTTTAAAAAAATGCAAAAAAATAAAATTAATAAATTGCAATTTTTGCTAGGCAGTGAAAAAGTAATTAAGTTGATTCATAAGAGTCACCTGATTTCAGTATTTTTTTTAATTTCCTGTCTAGAAAGGTTTGGTAAGGCTATTTGGTCTTTCTTACAATATTACCTCAGCTCTTTTATCTCGTTGNAATTTCCTGTCTAGAAAGGTTTGGTAAGGCTATTTGGTCTTTCTTACAATATTACCTCAGCTCTTTTATCTCGTTGCCCTATGAGTGGTTTGTTGTATTTTGCAATTTTCTTTAGCCCGTTTACGTAAATAAGAGTCTGCTTTTCATATAACATAATATTAACTTACTGAGCAAATATGTTAACAGGGTTGAAAGTAACATCCTGTTACTTGTTTCTCCAGAATAAAAATTATAGTACAGTAAAACATTGTTTATCTGGACTAACTGGGACCAAAGGCAATCCTGAAAATCGAAAATCCGGATAATCCGGGTAATAAGCAAAACAAATCCTTAAATGAGCAGACTTACCGTTTATTACGATAAAAAAACTATGTTTCGTAACAAAATGACATATAATTGTTTAAAAGACATTTAAAAAATACAAAAATTACTTTTCACATAATTTCTTAACAAAGAATTGGTCCACTCTTTCTGTTTCAAACACTTGTGTTTGAATGAAGCACAGTCACGCAAACACTCATTAATAGTTCAGCTGGAGTGATGTCATGCTGACGCTCCAAATACGCCATGATGTTTGTCACCAGGTCCGCAGCATCTGCATGTGTCGTCCATGTTATCTTCTTCCTCACTGTCTGCTGAAGATGTGCATGCCGCTACAATTTCTTCTTCCATCATAGGGCCGTAGCCACCGTCATTGTTGTCTTTCAGCCACTCACTGATGTCTTCCATATCAACATCTGAGCACCCAGTTATTGTTCCTAACATTTGCAGAAGTTCGTCTGCAGCCACTTGCACCAAATCATCGCTTGCCATTTCGTTTGTAGCACAACTAGCTGGCCACGGTTTTTTCCATGACTTATTCAAAGAGCTTTTTGCGATGCAATCCCAAGTGTCAGCAACCATGTAAATAACGTCTTTGATTTTGATTGGTTACAAGAAATAAATCACACTTTTTTTCCCTTCCTCTTCAATTATTTTACTAAGCAGTTCTTTTCGGTAAACTCTTTTGATGTTTTCAAAGACTCCCTGGTCCATAGGCGGCAGCAGTGGGGTTACCTTTGGTGGAAGAAGTTTCACTTTAATTCCTCCACTCCAGAGTACTTGCTCTCCTGGATGAGATGGAGCATTGTCGATCAGTAAAATAGATTTTTCTGGTAAACTATTTTCTTTCAGGAATTTTCGAACTTCAGGAACAAAGTTATCATAAAACCAATTCTTAAACAAAAAACTGTCCATCCACGAACTTTTTTGTGGTCGGTAAACCACTGGCAACGTTTTGTGGTTCACATTTTTTTGCGCTCGGGGATTCTTGGATTTCCCTACAATGACAAGAGGAAACTTATGTTTCCCTGATGCATTATTACAAGCAATAGCAGTTAGCCTATATTTGCTTTTCTTGTAGCCCTTAGCCGAATCTTCAAGCTTTGATGCTAACGTTTTGCTCAGAAGCATCCGGTAAAAAAGCCCAGTATCGTCAGCATTATAAATTTGATCGGGTGTCAATTCTTCAGATAAAACAAATTGTTCGAAGTCCTTTTTAAATTTTTCAGCAGCAGCATCACTAGACAAGCTCTCTCCAGTCAGAGTAAGTTGGCGAATACCGTATCGGTTTTTAAAGTTTTTAAAGAATACCAGGTTTTTAAAATGCACCTTAAAAAACACTGCTAGCCACCCCTGGCTAGCAGTGAATATTAGGTCAGGATTTGGTAACTTTTTGTTTAAGCTCAAAGCTTTTTGGGCCAAGATCGGTCCAGATATAGGCTAACCATGTTCTCGCTGAGCACTGTACCACATGAATAGTGCGTCGTCTAATGCTTCATTTTTTGCTTTTTTTTTGCTGTTCCTCNCAGTTAGCCTATATTTGCTTTTCTTGTAGCCCTTAGCCGAATCTTCAAGCTTTGATGCTAACGTTTTGCTCAGAAGTATCCGGTAAAAAAGCCCAGTATCGTCAGCATTATAAATTTGATCGGGTGTCAATTCTTCAGATAAAACAAATTGTTCGAAGTCCTTTTTAAATTTTTCAGCAGCAGCATCACTAGACAAGCTCTCTCCAGTCAGAGTAAGTTGGCGAATACCGTATCGGTTTTTAAAATGCTCTAGCCACCCCTGGCTAGCAGTGAATATTAAGTCAGGATTTGGTAACTTTTTGTTTAAGCTCAAAGCTTTTTGGGCCAAGATCGGTCCAGATATAGGCTAACCATGTTCTCGCTGAGCACTGTACCACATGAATAGTGCGTCGTCTAATGCTTCATTTTTTGCTTTTTTTTTGCTGTTCCTCTGCCTTCCAAATTGTTTTTACATATAATTGTACAACAAAAATCTTCAATTTCTTATCTTTGCTTCTTCCAGTCGGACACTGTTGAAATTCCAACTCCCAATTCAGCAGCTATTTTTCTCAATGCTTCTCCCTTATCAATTCGATTAATAGCGTCAAACTTTTTATCCATTGAAACCACGACCTTCTTTCGCTTCGATGCCATTTTAAACTTGTGCGTTCACTACAATACACTCCCAAGTACTTTGATAAAAAACAAAATCAATATCCGGTTGAACTACACACAATAAATAAAATGACAAGCACCATTTGAAAACAGTAGGAAAACTGAGGAGATTGAGGGAGGGGAAGTGATGAGTAGGGATTCAATGTCAAGTCAAAGCTATTTATAGCTGGTGAATCAATCCAATTCATATTACATATTGTCTATGTGAACATTAAATTAAAAACATCCGGATTATTCTGATATCCGGATCAACGAGGGCCGGATTAACGAGGTTTTACTGTATATTCAAGTCTGACATATTTGCTGAGGTTTGCACTTCAGCAAATATGTACAGAATAAATTATAAATCATTACATTAGTTACTCATTACAATGCCCGGGGAAAATTAATTAATTTTTTTTTTAAAGTTTGGTGGTGGAGTCTTACACTTACACACTTTTAAACCTCAATATACATTTTCGATTTATAGTGCACAGCGAAAAACAAAGTGTTACGTACACTAAATGCAATACAAATATTACGTACACTAAATGCAATACAAAAAGGCTTCAGAAGTTTGTAGTGATAAATTATTCAGAATCGTATTATAATACTATTTTACTCTTAAAATTACAGATTTAAAATATGGCAATTTATGATTGTGCGCTCATGCGAACACAAGTAACATAGGTTTCTCGTTAAATATTCCTAACAAATTTAAAGTGCAATACTTACATGAATATTATTTTAGTGCAATACTTTGTTCAGTAGGGTGCTATTGTCACTTATGCAATATATCAAATAAAATCATTCGTTGCTACAAAATGTTATGCGGAAAATTTTATGTAAAATGCAAATAAAATTATAACCAAATTTCATATTAACACGACGTTATAAGTGCTACTATATCAGCAGATGATAAGACTAAAAAACAGGGCCATGTTTTTTAAAAACAGTCTCACTATATTTCTATATACGAAAATTATTGCTAACATTACATCATTACGAAACAAGATCTTTGGTGCAAACATTTTACACCAACATCGTAAAAAATAATAGAATTCTTGATCAATTTCCCATAAATAAACACTGCCAATATAATTTTAATTATCAAATGAAAATGCATTCATATTCGTTCCTGTTTGCTTAACAGCAACTTACTTGCAGTTTGACACATTAGAATTTCTGGCAAACGCTTCAATCGGTGGATATAAACAAATGCACATTGGCATAATTTTATATACACACAGAAATATATTGTTGGCTTTCCAAATGTGCACATCTTCCATACTGGCATATGTGATGTCATACATATGATCGGAGAAGAGAGGCGAGCGAATTACCTGGCCTGCTACACTGATACTCGGTGGTTCCCAGAATGGATGACATGCTGTCTGGGAATGAGAGGGGGAAGGGAATAGGACTGTAGTTCCATGTAGCGGTAACTTTGTAAGTATTTACAAATCAGTTGGCAGTACACTTTGGCGACACAAAATCACACTATCTACCATTTGACTTTTTCCTTAAGATTGTCATATGACATTGACGCCGACCGCGGCTTCCCCCAGAGCCCTTGTCGACCCACACACATCACCTAGTGGAGAAGGTTGGAACTATCTAATAAAGGTACTAGCCGCATGCCGCACGACCGAAGGCCACACTCCCACCTTGTGCTACCCAAGCCAGTGTAACCATTTTCAACGCCACAATGCATAACTTTGTGCAAACCACATCAGTTAACCTGAACAATCCTTCACAATTACTATCGTAATTAAAAACCAGAAGGGAAATGGATTTGACAAAATCCCTGCTCAGGTAACAGAATACCAAGGGTGCAAAGTGCTGACCATGTGGTCGTTGAGAACTAAGTAAATCCGTACTTTATGGAAAACTAATTAGTGCAACATGAAATGCTTATTTAAAGGAATACAGTAATAATTAGTAATGCTTTTAACCAGTGCCATCCATAATAAATTAGAGACACGTGTCTTGACTCCGGCAGTGGAACACTTGAACTAAAACTGAGCCACGCCAAAATTCTCATGGCAAATTAGTGTAATTTTTATAATAATTAAAATACTCTTTAATTAATGCAAAAGCCTGCTCTCCTTGTTTTAAAGTGTTCTAAGTGTGTATTATTTTCTTCAGGTAGCAGCAAAGCCTCAAATTTAAATTTTGAAAATGCTATAACAATTGTCACATTATTTTTATCATCTTATGTATGCCAATGTAATACACAAGTCATGTTTTGCTAAGTGTAATATAGTTTTCAAGGGTTATATGTACCATTTCATTCATTTCGTTTTTGTCAAGGGATATTTTGTTTTGGCTGGCAGTGGTTAACTACCGTTACCTCTGCCACGCTACCTCTTCGTCAGTCTGAGAGAAGCGGGCATCAGGGAAGGTCGCGTCACATGGCTCGGGGGTGAAGGAACTTTTATACTCAAACCATAGTTGCAATAGATTTGTAATAATACTGGAACATATTTTGTAAACTTCTTTCTACACCCCCCCTTTTTTCCAGAGCAGACTCACAGGCCCTCCAGAATAATATACATCTTAATTATTTTGCCATGTCAATTGACGCCTTTGTGATACAGCTTCAGCCAGTGTGGGGCCTCGTGCCGCATGCCCGCTTAAGTGTTTTACATCTCATTTAGATTTTTCCAAAATACAACTGGTATTTTCTTGAAACCGATGTGTCTGTGCACATTATTCCCATCTCATGGGGATCTTAAGGGCGATGGCTCCTGCAACCGCCAACTACTTGCCACCTTTTCTGCATCAAGTAAGTCTGAGTGTAAGTTTGTTAAATTTTAACAGTTTATGTCAGTGCATTGGAACAACGTTCTGGGCAGCCACAAAACCCCAGTTCGGGAGTGTGTATGTTCGTTTCATATTCAGCCGCCGATGTCAATCATTACGTGCAACATTGTTAAGACACGGGGCGCGGGGTACATTATTTCTGGATTATCGAACACGGCCCACCTCAAGAGTTTCGTGCTTAACTGAGCATATTCCCTTAACTGGTTAGCTGGCACCCTCTGGACATTAATCTCATCACTGTGACCCTGTTGCCAACACCAAAATGTGTCAACAGACAAGCTGTTTTTCCTTAAAAAAAAAAAAAACAGGCAGAATACCTCTAGGCTGTTCATGGAAAAGTGATCACTTTTGTGGCCCTAGTTATCATTATTTTTTTATATTTTAACTACATTATTTAATAAATATTGCCATTTAAGTAATAAACACAGTGTGTACATTCCACCGTACTCAGAAGTTAATGTATAAGGTTAAGATAATATATATTTATTAACAATTATTCAAAATGAGAGGTCTTTCAAAAGTGCTCACCTTACCATTGACATGGCCGAGGTTACCCAGGGCTGGTTGAGTGTTGAATTGCCCAGTGCCATAACCCAGTGGAGAGTTAATGATGTGGGGTCATTCGGTCGATGGCCCAGGAGGCCCTGGGTGCCTCTGTCAGTTTGCAGATGATGATGTCATGCACTTGATATATCACTTCTTACGCCTTATGACGAGACTGTAGGCCATCTCGTATACCTGAAATATATTATAAAAATTGTGGGAGGTACTACATGTCCCGGAGAACAATGAAGCGACACTCATTGAACTTTGTAAGGCTGTTTATTCACTGTGCTTGGTTACATGTGAATAATAAAAGAAAACAGAATCAGCACTTACGGCCTGCCGGTGANGGTCATTCGGTCGATGGCCCAGGAGGCCCTGGGTGCCTCTGTCAGTTTGCAGATGATGATGTCATGCACTTGATATTACACTTCTTACGCCTTATGACGAGACTGTAGGCCATCTCGTATACCTGAAATATATTATAAAAATTGTGGGAGGTACTACATGTCCCGGAGAACAATGAAGCGACGCTCATTGAACTTTGTAAAGCTGTTTATTCACTGTGCTTGGTTACATGTGAATAATAAAAGAAAACAGAATCAGCACTTACGGCCTGCCGGTGANAGCTGTTTATTCACTGTGCTTGGTTACATGTGAATAATAAAAGAAAACAGAATCAGCACTTACGGCCTGCCGGTGACCTTTGCGTGAAAATGAGCATGGTGTTATGCGGATATGTGGTGGTGTTAAGCTCTCTGGTGAGAGTGCATGTGGTTCTTCCCTCGGTACTTAAAATAAATAAAAGAAATCAAATGATCCAGTTAATAAAGTTCCTTTATTAATGAAGTGATACCATCCTAAATGATGGTACAGAGGGGGTTCGCGGAGTGGACGACCATGCTGCAAGTCTGGCTCGAGTGCTGAGGTGAACTGGCAGAGTGACATCGGCTTCTGTCACAAGTAACGAGAACCGATGTAAAACACCGAATGGTAAAACATGNGGTGAACTGGCAGAGTGACATCGGCTTCTGTCACAAGTAACGAGAACCGATGTAAAACACCGAATGGTAAAACATGACATGAACACTATGTAACATAATTGCAACAATGAAATTGTTTATAAATTAAATGAAACACATTGGTGACATCCCTGTTGTTTGAATTTCACTGGCTACAGTNGAACAATGAAATTGTTTATAAATTAAATGAAACACATTGGTGACATCCCTGTTGTTTGAATTTCACTGGCTACAGTGTTGCCAGATAACTGTCTCCTGAAGGGGTGGACGAGTCCACCTGGGCAAAGGTGTATGGGTTGCCATACTCGATTTCTATTTATACAATAAAAAACACACCCGACTATAGTTGTGAATGGGTTGATGTTGTTTGATGTGTTTATAAAAAGTGCTCCACACTACTGGTTACACTTTGAGGCACTTGGTACTTCAGCTTTTGGTGGTGCATCACGTCGTATGTCGCAGCCCAAGCTGCTCCGACATAACAACCAATTGCCCGTGCGCCCAACAGCTATGGCTTTGGGGTAAACACTGTTTTGGATCGCCTGCTTATTTATAAAAAGAGTTACCTCTTGTAATAAGTAAGTAGGGTGGTCTCTTGAGATATGTAATCCTTGTTGGCAAGAAGGGGCAAGTTCTGTTCTTGTCAACCTGCACTATGCACTCTTGGCCTGATGTGGTTGGTGCGGTCTTGTATAGCTGGTGCAGTTGATGTGACTGTGGCAGTCAGAGTCGGTATACTGTGTACCATATAAGAAGGCCACATTCTTGACAGTTGACAATCGCTGCACCTTTTCGTTTGTGTATCCATTCGCCATCAACTGGTGTGTCAAGAATAGGCTTTGATGTGGTGAGGCAGCACGTCCAGGAGGTGCTGCTAAGTGTGGCAATTGGTGAACTGCTTGGGTGGCACTGCATTCGTAAACAGAGCTTGGTGGACGTGTGTAGGTCGTTCGTAAACGCTGTACACGAAATATATGTTACTTTAAAAATTATACAGAGCTCGCGGGAAAATAAAACCATTTGTATATGCATGTAAATATGTTATTTTAAACAACAAAACTATAATATGTTTCTATGTGTAGTTCGGGATATGGATAACAGATAGCGTGGAAGTGCATGTTCTAACAGATGGCGCGCCTGTAACTCACAAGATGGCAGCACATGATTGAAGAGTCTGGAAGCTTTCGTTTTTTTTAGTTACATTTGGATACGGATCGTTTTATTGTGCATCTCATTTTGAACACCTATACATTACTATTTTATCATGAAGTTTCGTTTCTAAATCTAAAAACTTCTGTTTTATGACCACGTAAAATAAAATGTATTAATTAATCTACGAACTCTTTCTTATCCGCGTATTTTCTGCTTGTCTGATGTACATCGACACTGCTCTCAGAATAGCCAACATAATATTAACTTTTGTTCGTTTGTGCATCAGCTGATACAGGATTTTGTAAATGGCATGTTGTTTGTTTTGAATACATTAATTTGCCACTCACTGACTGTCAGAATGTGGTCTTCTTATATGAAATGAACTCTACAAGGAGCTTAAGGATGCATGGTTCACATCAAAATATAAGAGAAATCCACAAAACAGAACATAAACAAATATAAATTACTTGGACAATATCAGAATATAAAAGAATGAAATACGATAGATCTCAACAAAATACAACAGACATCAAAAGAAACCACTATCATTGCAACAGAAACCAATAAAAATTACTAGGACTACATCAGAATAGAACTGATGAAATGCGACATAAACCAACAANTCAGAATGTGGTCTTCTTATATGAAATGAACTCTACAAGGAGCTTAAGGATGCATGGTTCACATCAAAATATAAGATAAATCCACAAAACAGAACATAAACAAATATAAATTACTTGGACAATATCAGAATATAAAAGAATGAAATACGATAGATCTCAACAAAATACAACAGACATCAAAAGAAACCACTATAATTGCAACAGAAACCAATAAAAATTACTAGGACTACATCAGAATAGAACTGATGAAATGCGACATAAACCAACAANAATTGCAACAGAAACCAATAAAAATTACTAGGACTACATCAGAATAGAACTGATGAAATGCGACATAAACCAACAAAATGCAACAGAAACCAATAGAACCACTATAATCACAACATAAAACCACCAAAAAACCAACAGAAACCAACATAAATTACTGGGGCTAAATCAGAATACAACAGAATAAAATGAAACCAACAAAACAGAAGAGATATCAATGTAAGCTACCAGTTCGAAAATTCTCCACTAGAGTTCATTCAACTAAGCTTATATTAATATTATTAATACGATTATAACTTTTTTCCATGTAGATAAAAACCACTTACGATTGGCCTTTTTCTGTCGGTTATTAACATAATTCTATTACAGTATTTGAATAGTTTTATACTCTAAAATATATTATTTCTTTCTCACATTTGAAAGTAATCATGACACTAATTTAAGAAATTATTTTCAAACTTATTACTGAAGCTTAAGTCGCAACATGACAGAACAATTCACACAATTCGCAAACGCAGCTTGTGAGTCGACAGCAAGGATGTGGAGGAGCCTTGCTTCTTCATCAATGTCTCTGGGTACTGTGGCCGGCCAGGAAACTGATTACCTCGAGCCTAGCCCCTAGTGGGTCAGCGGCCACAGTAGACTGCACTGTCTAATAATAATACTAGGCACACTGCAGGATAAACACTCCAGGAGTTTCCAGGTCTAATTCCCTCCCACCCACCGTCTCATAGGGGCCAGGGCTGGTTGGGNCAGGATAAACACTCCAGGAGTTTCCAGGTCTAATTCCCTCCCACCCACCATCTCATAGGGGCCAGGGCTGGTTGGGTATGTGATGTATGCTGGTAACCTATTAATTCTGTCTGGTGCAATCCAAATGCATGGGGACTGCACTTCAACACCACNGATGTGATGTATGCTGGTAACCTATTAATTCTGTCTGGTGCAATCCAAATGCATGGGGACTGCACTTCAACACCACCTGTGGCTGCATTAACACAAATTGAAAGAAACTACCTCCAACAACCCTACGTGTTTCCAGGAATGGAAATTTAAGCAAGTGCGTACGAACAATGATGCCAAAGTAGGAACAAAGAAAACCAGAGTGATACCAAACGCCTCCACCAGATGCTTTTAGAGGCGCCACCGATCATTCTGGTTTCAAAATGGTTCATCCCACTACTGGAAATCCCAGATGGGAATTCCAAAACCGCACCTGGCACTTCAGGTCACCCAAAACCCCGCACAAAACCGCATATAAATGAAAACAAGCAGGGAAAACAACATGTCTATTGTATAATAGTACCTGATATCAGACTCCACTCAAAGTTAGTGAAAGAGCTAGGCAGAATCTCAAAAATCGTCTTCACCTTATGCATCACCCATGACGGCCTTAAAACTCATGTTTTAACTACTGATTATGTCCTCTTCAAGGAAGCAGACAGAGAACTGCCACGCCTCTTCGTAAATTTCTAAAATTTCAGCTGTCCATCAGAACAACCTCAAAAAGTGGTGTTTGATCTAGTGCTTAGCACCGAAATAAATTACATAAAAAGCAATTTTAAAGACTTTGGCTAAAAAATTTAAAAAATTGATCAATTAAAAAAAAATAGCTGATCCCAGAGACTCCACAAACCTCAAAAAGCACATTTTGCAACAGCAACGTTTCTTTTGCGTAACGGCCACGCAAGATAATACTCTACCACCCCTACAATTAATAACCAGTCTGCACACGACCGTGGTACACCCGGGTGTCTACAGGAAAAGGCCGCAAGATGTTCCCCGATGCAAAAACTGCTCGGCAACAGGCCACACACACAAATACTGTCGTTTGAAAAAAGTTTGCTGACAATGCACCGGGCCATACTCCCATTGGTATCTGTCCCAAAGTACACCAAAGAGACCCCAATATGCTGTAATTGCCAAGGGGGCCATTATCGACCTCCAAGCTCTGCCACAAGTTAATAGAACCGGTTCAGAAATGACAAGCTCAAGCTGATAAGCTAAAGGCACAGCGAAAACTAATCTCCAAGTCAGCTTCAGAGCTANAGTTCAGAAATGACAAGCTCAAGCTGATAAGCTAAAGGCACAGCGAAAACTAATCTCCAAGTCAGCTTCAGAGCTAGCTAGAAACTTGGCTAACTACCAAAAAATCTCTGATGCATACAATCTGCCACAAAATTTCTCATACACACAGGTGTCCTTAGGACTAAAACAACCAGATACAGTCCCCACTCTACCCCCACATGTCACAGGAAACATGCACATAGAACCCTGCCAGCTCCACAACCAAACATTCCGCACCCCAGAGTGTGCCAGGAGGACTTGGAGAGGCACTACAAGACATGAACTCACTAATGCTGTTCTTGTCGGAGTCTAACTTCACAGCCATCATGGCACATTTCCACCCCTACATGGCAAGAAGCACACACACTGACAAATCCACAAGAAAATCCTGGTTACTTCTAGAACCAATTAGCTCATTTTCTGAAATAATTTAGCTCTATCCTCCCCTTACAAAGTTGTTCCAGAGTACTCCTGGCAATTTAAGCAAAAATACATACTCAGACAAGCGAAATAAACGCGAATATTTAACCGACTCCCATCGATCGCAACACTCTCTGATGTAGTTAAACAACCCTTATAGCACTCTGGAAGCGAAACTATCCCAGATAGGAATTTAAAGCATTCTGGTTGATACTGCTAATAATAAACCCTTCAGTAAACATTTTACAGACTTATTACATTCAATTAATTCATTGTAATAACCTGTAAAAATTCAAGAATTTTCAGGATTTTAAAACTAATTTAAGCCTATAAATGGGGCACAAATCTTGAAAAAATGTTCTTCCCTACTCTATATACATTAAAGGAGGTATTCTAGCTACATTACAACCCGAATTAAAAGCTTTTAATTTTTCCCGACACAAATTCTCAACTTTAAAATGTGCTCCACGTTAAAAAAAAAGGACGACAGTGCTGCCACCTCTCCAGTGGTAGAGGAAGGCCACGCCTAATGCGCGACCTATCGGCCAATCAGATAACTGCGACCCCATGAAACAGGAGTTAGAAGTTTCAGCTCGTGTTTCATGTTTTGCTTCACAAAGCAAATAACTTTTCCAAATAATTATTGAATAATTAACTTAACAAAATGTTTCAAAATCTTAATTTCACGCCCGCAGTATCTTTTCACGAATTTAAATCGTCTAAAACCAAGTTTCTAAAACCAACTTTCAATCGCTCGTCAGAGTAGCACACAATCATGGGGAAATAAATGTAATTTAACCATATTAATTCCTCAACAGCCAATATAACATGCTAGTAAACTTTTCAATACTATTTCTAATTAAACCAGCACCTTGAAATCAATTGTCAAATCACTTTTTAAATACCAGATACTTATAATCACCGACTATGAAATAACTTTTTTTTTTTTTTTTTCAATTTAAACATTTTCTCAGACTAAGCCTTCACGATGCACGAGAATTTTAAAACAAACTTNGGGTACCGGGCTCGCTGGGGAAACTCAGTGGGCCCATTAATAAAGCTGCGGAGGGACACATCCACAACTACAAATAGGGATGGTGCAGGGAGTTGCGAAGGGGCCAATCTTGCTTCTTCCTAATCTCCCTTTAGGTCATATTAAACCCCTTTGGGTAGTAAAGGGTCCCTTATGGGGCCTGAACTACCCCCGCTCTAAGCTTCGGCAATGAAGAAAAATGGCGACATAACAGAAACCAACAGAAGAAATCAGATACCAACAAAAACCAACAAATCACAGTGGAAACCAATGTAAAGCAACAAAACACAACAGAAACCAAATGGCTAGAGCACAATAGAAATTTAAAAAANTCACAGTGGAAACCAATGTAAAGCAACAAAACACAACAGAAACCAAATGGCTAGAGCACAATAGAAATTTAAAAAACACAACAGAAAAAACCTAGTTAGATTGCAATAGAAACAAAACCAAACACAGCAGAAAACAATGGAAACTACTAGAATACAACAGGAACCAACTACACTGAAGAGCCAAAAGACTGGTATAGGCGTGCGTATGCAAATAACAGACGTATCGAACCAATTAGAGTAACGCGATGCGGTCGGCAGCTAGATCGGTTACTGCTACTACAATGACAAGTTATCAAGATTTAAGTGAGTTTGAACGTGGGGTTATAGTCGCGCNTCACAGTGGAAACCAATGTAAAGCAACAAAACACAACAGAAACCAAATGGCTAGAGCACAATAGAAATTTAAAAAAATACAACAGAAAAAACGTAGTTAGATTGCAATAGAAACAAAACCAAACACAGCAGAAAACAATGGAAACTACTAGAATACAACAGGAACCAACTACACTGAAGAGCCAAAAGACTGGTATAGGCGTGTGTATGCAAATAACAGGCGTATCGAACCAATTAGAGTAACGCGATGCGGTCGGCAACTAGATCGGTTACTGCTACTACAATGACAAGTTATCAAGATTTAAGTGAGTTTGAACGTGGGGTTATAGTCGCGCANCTAGATCGGTTACTGCTACTACAATGACAAGTTATCAAGATTTAAGTGAGTTTGAACGTGGGGTTATAGTCGCGCACGAGAGATGGGACATAGCATCTCCGAGGTAGCGATAACATTTTGATTTTCGTATACGACCATTTCACGAGTGTACCGTGAATATCGGGAATCCGGTAAAACATCACATCTTCACAATCGGTCCGGCCGGAAAAAGATCGTGAAATAACGGGACAAACGACGACTGACGGGAATCATTAAACGTGACAGACGTGAAACCCTTTCTCAAATTGGTGCACATTGGATTCGTGGACTGCCCTGCAGGAATCATGGTGTGAATTGCCTCCTGCATACATTCAGACATTAGTCGAGTCCATGTCATGTCGTCTTGCGGCACTTCTGTGTGCTCGCGGGGCCCTACACGATATTAGGCCGGTATACCAGTTTTTTTTTACTCTTCAGTGTATTTACATTACAAACCAACAAGACACAACAGAATCCAACTGGCTACAACACAATATAAACCAACAAAACACAACATAAACTAGTGTAAAACACTAATATACAAAATGAACCAATTGGCTACAGCACAGTAGAAACGAACAAAACACAACAGAAAGCAATGTAAAACACTAGACTACAACATAAATCAATTCGTTCAGCCCAATAGAAAACAACAAAACACAAGAGAAAAAATTGGAAACCTCTAGAATACAAAAGAAAATAACTGGCCACTGCACAATAAAAATCAACAAAACACAACATAAACCAATGGGAACCACCAGAATACACAAAAACACAACATACTTTAGGGTAATAGAAAATTACATTGCACAATAAAAACCAATGGAAACCATTACATTACAATAAAAAACAACAGACAGTAACTCAAAAGAACACACAGAAAAGTGGCCAAATCCCACATTAAATTCAACAGATATCACAACGGAAACAAACACCTTAGACATAGAAAGCAACAAAAATTTGTGTTCGTTCTGTTGGAAATTTTTTGTAGAGGAGTAATTTTAAGTTCAAAATGTTTCTTGCAGGATTACCAGTAATGAAAAAATATGCTAGAATAAATGTAAATTTTTTCTCAAATTAAATCTTTCTCTTGCAGTACTTCTGTGGTCGTAATTTGGCTGTGTATTGTAAGTGTTGAGCGACGGGAACCATTGTGGACTTAAAGAGTAAATACAAAATAACTGCAGTGTATGAAAATGTGAAAAAAAATTGTTAATCCTCAGTTTTCTGCAATAATTTAAATTGTGACAAAGTTACACTTGTGGGAATAAAATTTATTTCGTGATATATTTTCTGACATACAACCCATACGATGAAGTTGTAGTTGTAGTTGCATCACAGTAGTAATACCATAATATAATCGAGAAGTGTTTGTCTAATGTGTGTATCTCCTTCCCTTATTACTAAAACGACGATTACTTATAGAACACATAGGACATCGAGTATGTTTGTGAACAGATCCAAAATAAATNCCTTATTACTAAAACGACGATTACTTATAGAACACATAGGACATCGAGTATGTTTGTGAACAGATCCAAAATAAATGGTTAAAAAAAACAGTTCTTTTTGATTGAATTGAATGTTCCAGAACATTTCAAATCGGAATAGTTAAAACGAGCAAAAAACTCTCCCTGGTGCTGGCCACAAATGCGGCTGGGAAAGTTACTAAACAGATGGTCAGCGAAAGCTCTATACGCTGTTGAAGTCNCCTTATTACTAAAACGACGATTACTTATAGAACACATAGGACATCGAGTATGTTTGTGAACAGATCCAAAATAAATTGTTAAAAAAAACAGTTCTTTTTGATTGAATTGAATGTTCCAGAACATTTCAAGTCGGAATAGTTAAAACGAGCAAAAAACTCTCCTTGGTGCTGGCCACAAATGCGGCTGGGAAAGTTACTAAACAGATGGTCAGCGAAAGCTCTATACGCTGTTGAAGTCNCTGGTGCTGGCCACAAATGCGGCTGGGAAAGTTACTAAACAGATGGTCAGCGAAAGCTCTATACGCTGTTGAAGTCACTGTCATATCCTCTACTGTTAACTGGCAACTGTTGTGCTGGATGGAAAAAAATTGTGATCCATGATGCAGAACAGCATCCTGCCTTCCAGACTGTTTTCCATGCCACATATCCACCGCATCACCAGCACCAGTGTGCCCTCAGTGCACAGTGCAGTGCTGCGTGCAGTGTATCGTGAGAGCAGCAGANCCACCGCATCACCAGCACCAGTGTGCCCTCAGTGCACAGTGCAGTGCTGCGTGCAGTGTATCGTGAGAGCAGCAGAATGCAGAGTAGTGCCGTGCACCACCGGGTGCGCGAGGGTGCATTATGATGGACTCGGCACACACTTATTATAGGGTAATTTAAGATCAAATAATTAAAAGCAAAATAAAGACACACCATGTGTGTGGATACTCAAAGATGCCCCTATAAACTAATTCAGTGCTTTAATAATGTTTATTTGAAGANTAAACTAATTCAGTGCTTTAATAATGTTTATTTGAAAATTCTCATACTTTTCAACCTCAGTTTTTTCACCTCAGTTGTTTCACCTCACTTCATGCCATCCACAATAAAATTATATTTGTTCATGTGCAGTGTTATGTTGTGTATTTATTTATTCAGGTTTTATGCAAGGGTTCATGTCCATTTAGTTGTGCAAGTGTTTTAGTTCAACAGAAAGTAGCACAGGTCGAACCACGTGCCGCCATAGTCTGTGCCTTGCGAGCTCGCCAGTTCAGTCACCATAGAGTGTCTTAAGGGGTCGGCTCATGCCACATCATAACACTCTGCATTGAGGGTGCACTGATGCTGGTTGATGCTGTGGATGTGTGGCTTGGCAAACGGTCTGGAAGGCAGGATGCTGTCCTGCGTCAACCACCCCCTCCTGCTGAGAACATTTGTGGGCTATGTATCTTCAGGTGCAGCAGGGACAGGCTGTGGTCCCACGATGTCGGGTCGCAGGGTGTATGGGGCCCTTGGGTGGCCTGAAAAATGCTGGTGCTGCTGCTGGTATTGATGTGGATGTCCTGCTGTGGTGTGGGATGCAGTGGCATCACTGCAGGTCAGGCATGCCACTGGTGGTCAAACTGTGCTGGCATGATAGTCAAGGGGGTGGGGTGGCAAGCTGAGTGCCTTGCTGCTCAGGCTCCACCGACCCCACTGCAACCAGTACGAAACGTGCTGGTAGTGACCAAGGGGAGTTGATCACCTGGTGGTGCTGCTTGACACAGGGATGGCGACACAGGAAGGTGGAGCACCATCCGTGTTGGTGGCGCTCTCGCCTCGACGATTCCTGAGGGGTGCATGGATGCTGAGGTCATCGGGCTTGTAGATGCTCCTCTGAAGGAGGTGATGACACATATTCCTCCTGCGCAGGTGATTGGCGGACTTCAAAATTGGGGTTGCCATTATGGGGCACCTGGTGCGGCATTGTTGTTGACATCAACTGGTGTTAGGTGAATGTCATCCCGGTGTACCTTGACANTTATGGGGCACCTGGTGCGGCATTGTTGTTGACATCAACTGGTGTTAGGTGAATGTCATCCCGGTGTACCTTGACATTCTTTCTGCCAAGCCGGACCAGGAAGGTGGTGGGTCCGATAGCTTATTCAATCACGTGCGGCCTGCTGCACTTCGCCACAAAACCCACAAAGAAGTATCTGTGGTCTGCGAACTGCAGGTGCGCACAGATGTAGACATGCTGACCGGGTCGTAGTCGAGGTGGTGTTCACATGGTGTTCGGCAGACACCACGTGATGTAACCTCACTGGTGAGTGCATAATTCTTGGTGGTCCCTCTCATGCTGTTCACGTCGGGTGACACTGCTGACTGGGTCCCGCTGTCTTCTGCCAGCTGTCAGTCAAACTCACCAGGCAGCGTGAGGTTTTGGTCCAGCAGGACATTGGCAGGGGACTTGCCAGTGGCTGCATTAATGTGCCGACGGAGGGTGAAGAGGGCAGCACATGATGGTCAGCCCAGGTGGTGTGCTGGTCGCTTCGACGGAGCTGCAGCTGCATCTTAAGCTCCTGGTTGCGGCACTCCATGGGTTTGGTATGTGGGTGGCAGATCGCCATCTTCAGGTTTCGCACTCCCCAATGGGCACACTATTTGCGCCACTTCCTGCCAGTGAATTGCATGCCATTATCAGAAAGTAGGTTCTGTGGATATCCCCACCTGGGGAAGAAGTCTGTCTGCAGGACCTTGGAAACACTCGTGGCTGATGGTGTATGCCTCGACACGCCTGAGAAGTTATCTGTGACTACCACAATTCATATTTTCACCCCTGAGGACCTGGGGTAGGACCCCATGAGGTCGAGGGACACCATCTCGAAGGGCTTAGCAGGCAGTTGGGGCTGTTGTTGTTGCACCCCATTAGCTAGTCGTGCTTTGAATCGGTTGCATTTAACACACTGTTGCATATATCTGGGTGCATGATTGGTTAGTCCGGGCCGAAATAAATGTTCATGCACATTGCAAAATATTTGCTCCGTCCCTGGGTGTCCTGGTACGTTGATATAGTGTGTGTGTTACTTGCTCTCTAAAACTTGATTGGGGGGAAGGGACAAACAGTCCCCGCATCTCATGGTTACTAGGTGAACATGTTTCTAAATGGCCATCTATTAAGAGCCAACAATCGACAGCTTGCTGAGCACAACAGTCTTTCTGCTCGCAAGTGGGTGCGCACTCTAGCTGTGCTTGCACCACATCATAGTATAGGTCACACACAGTAATGCTATGGTTTTTGGTGTTTATCTGGCAAAGGCTTACCTCACTCAGTGGTTCCTGTGTTGGTGATCAAATCTCCTCCCACTCTCTGTCGTCCACACCACGACATCGGCGCATGGTGACCGGGACAGTGCATCTGCTAGTTGGTTTTCACTGCCCGAGACATGCTCCACGACGAAGAAGCAACGCCCACCTGGTCAGCTTGCTGTGTGCCTCGCGCATGGTGTGGAACAGGACTAAGCAGTGGATGTAGGTGTGAATCATGAAGTGCTTATACTTCAAGTGTACACGGACTTCTTGATAGACCATACCACGGCCAAGCATTCATGTTCGTTGAGGTCGTATGCCTGTAGAGTTGGTCCGAACTTGGCACTAGCAAAGTCGAAGATGTGACATTTTCCATTATCACCACACTTGTACAGTACTGCACCGAGTCCTTCTTGGCTGGTATCGGTCTGCAGGTAAAGGTGTTTTGTGGCGTCGTACGCCAATGTCAGGCACACTTTGAAACAGGACTCGATTTGCTGGAAGTCATCGTCGGCGGAGCCGTCCCATTGAAACAGCAGTTGGGTTGACAGCAGTTCAGTGAGTGATGCGGTGCTGACGGCAAAGTCCTGTATGTGCTCCAGGAGCCAGTTTATTAGCCCAAAGAACTTCCGAAGCTGCTTGCGCAAACATGGTTGATGGTACTCGTTAATCGGCCGCAGTTGTTCGGGGTTGGGTTTGTTGCCTTCCTCGCCGATGATATGCCTTAGGATTGCGATCCTGGTCTTTATGAGGTGGCATTTTTCAGTTGTACACATGAGACCATTGATGGCCAAACTCTCGAGCACAAGTTACTGGTGGTGCAAGTGATCCCCTGAACTTTCCAACCACATCACCACATTGTCCAGGTAGGCGAGTGTGAATTCATCGGTGAGACCGTCCAAAACTCTGACCGTCACCGCCTGGAAGGTTGCCGGTGCACACGTCAGTCCAAACGACATGGCAGAACTGAAAATGCCTGCCACTGGGGGCCATGAAAGCTTTCTTTCCATGGTCGTCGAGCTTGACGAGCACTTGCCAATAGCCACTCTTGCGGTCAAGGAATGAGATGACCTTTGCTTGCCCCTAAGGATCTGAGGGCATCTTCGATGCAGATGTATGGTGGTAACGCACTATGTGTCACTTAGTTCACTGGTATTTTGTTCAGTAAGCCACCGTACACCAAGTATGGCATCTTCCCTAATGTCCTGGGTAACAACTGCTGCACTATTGTTTTTGTTGTCAATTGCAGCAGCAATTTTTGCTGCAATGTATCCTGCGCAGGAATTTTTGTCCCATTATTGACTGAAAAAAATGTGTTTTAGCATGGTTTTGCACTAAGTCCTGTCCCTTCACAATGTCCTGATGTTGCTTGTGGCTCCATCGTGTGGCACTCGTTTCCCGTTTGCAGTGCTGCTGGTATGGATTTCGCTCCAAGATTATCGCAGCACACATGAGTTCATCGAGGCTGTTACTAAGAAGAGGTACCAACACAGCATGGTACTCTGTGTGCACTGTTTCTGCCACCACTTCGAGCACTTCGGACTCGGGCAGGTGTGGGTGGAAGCATCTGACAAGTTGTATTTTTCTACAGCTAAATGTGGTTAGTTTCCTGTTGGCTGTTGCTCTTCTAGCATCAGTTTGCTTTGTACTCGAAGTGATGTGAATGATCCTCGAAAGTGGCACTGGAAATCATCGAGGAACTCCTCCCACTATAGACCATATTGATTGCTAGATTGCCACCAGGAAGGCACTTCTCCGAAAAGTTGTGCTCCGATACAGATGGGTCACTCCTCCATGCACACCCTAGTCTTGCAGGCATGCTGTACAGTCACTCAGGAACACAGATGGGTCCTCTGTAGGCGATCCCGCAAAGGTGGGTAGTGACTGGAATCACAAGGATGTGATAACACTGGCAGGTCAAGGCACAAGGTATGGGATGGCTGCAAAGGTTTGGTGTTGCCTTCTGCTACTTTGTGGCCACGTGCTCGCAGCTGGTGGTTCTCAGTTGGGCATGGGAAATTATGTCAACGGGCTTGATTGTAGAAATCGTGGTTTGTGAGTTGGTAGCACTGTAATCATTTGTTGGGGAACGGCAGGTGTGGGAAAGTAGGGGGCGAGTGGTGGTATGAAAGGGGCAGATGTTGGAGAGGGAGTGGTGCTGAAGTCAAGACTGGCTGGTGGGGTGTGGAATGAGTGAATAGCACTCGCTGCTTTGTTTACATCTACCAGATGCAGACTGATAGCATGTCACAGTTGTGGTGCAGTGCCGGCCGCTGCTGTACATTGCCGGCTCGTGAATTTGCCATATTGTATTGTCAGTCTCTCATGAGGCTGCAAACATTGTCCATGTACATGCACTGCACACACTCTGCANTGCAAACATTGTCCATGTACATGCACTGCACACACTCTGCATTGTAACACATAAGTGCTTTTGCCCCCTGGCACATTGGTCGGTGACAGTGCATTGGTTGACAGTCGGGACCAGTTAATACATTTTTGTACACAGTATAAGGGTTCAATTCATTGTTATTGCTGTGACACTATGAGCAATGAAAGTTACAGTTTTGTATGGTCACGAGTTCGGTCGTGGCTAGGCATATTGAATGGTATTGCTGTAGGCACACGTTGCAATGGATAGTAGGAATACCTTCGCCTGTGCACAGTAAACTGGCACACAACATTTTCTTAATTGGGAGCTGAATGTTTGAATTTTGTTGACTGGTATTGTCTAAAACTTTAAATATGGACTGGCTTTNGGTGCAGTGCCGGCCGCTGCTGTACATTGCCGGCTCGTGAATTTGCCATATTGTATTGTCAGTCTCTCATGAGGCTACAAACATTGTCCATGTACATGCACTGCACACACTCTGCATTGTAACACATAAGTGCTTTTGCCCCCTGGCACATTGGTCGGTGACAGTGCGTTGGTTGACAGTCGGGACCAGTTAATACATTTTTGTACACAGTATAAGGGTTCAATTCATTGTTATTGCTGTGACACTATGAGCAATGAAAGTTACAGTTTTGTATGGTCACGAGTTCGGTCGTGGCTAGGCATATTGAATGGTATTGCTGTAGGCACACAGTGCAATGGATAGTAGGAATACCTTCGCCTGTGCACAGTAAACTGGCACACAACTTTTTCTTAATTGGGAGCTGAATGTTTGAATTTTGTTGACTGGTATTGTCTAAAACTTTAAATATGGACTGGCTTTGAATATGGTCTATCACATCGAAACTGTCCATGTGTTCAGGGTTGTTCACTGTGTGGTGGCTCATTGGGCTGGTCTTATGAGGGCGCTTGCAGTATGTTGTGCCAAATTCTTACTCGGGTCAGTACATCCTGTGGGGTGGGGAGCAAGCATTGCCAACACAGATGCATTGGGATGTCTACAGGTGTCTGGCCAGCCATTGTTGATGGTCGAGGTGCGGCAGCCAAACCCGACAGCAAGGGTTAAGGCCATGGCCCACTCCTCGCAGCTAATCTCCCGGTTGTCGCATGGTGGGGTGTACCACCCAGCATTGTAGGAGGTGTGCGCTTCTGCGCACACAGCCTGCTGTGCCGATCGATACTCCCAGATAGTGTTATGCTGCCGAAGCATGGGAGGTGGTGTATACAGGTGCACACACACGCTCTGCTGCTCAGTACAAGGTGCGGGAGGGGGATGGATGGTGATGCCTTGCTGTGCCCTTATGGCCAACTCGCTGTGGGTATCCTTTGCTGTTGATGTAATGACGACTGTAAAGCTGGTTTTTGCATGCTTTTATGCTACGTGGTGTGGAATCTATGGGCATTGTTATGATGTCTGGCTGGTGCCAGAGCAATTTCCCAGACAGATCTCAGTGTTTGTGACATGTTCTTGATGTTTGCGGGGGGGATAGGTGGGAAAATTGCTCAAATAGGTGTAGAGGTTTCGGGATATTTTGAGGTTTACTAGGTCGAAAAACATGAGGAATGACGAGGGAAAGTTATGCCACACAGAAGGGCGACAATTTAATGCCTGTTAAATTGTGTAGGAAACATGTTGGGCAATGAAAGATTTCAGCAGGAAATAGCCCCATGGCAAGGGCATCCATCTGACGCCTTTTAAATTCCATAGGAAAAATGTTGAACGATTAGGTTTTTCAGAAGAAAATGATCCCATGGAAGGGCTAAATTTAACGCCGGTTGGCGGAGTGGTGTTGAGTTAATGAAAGTTTTGTGGGGCGGTTTTAAAACATTGTTGGGTGATTTTGGAGTTGGATACCGGACTAGGCCCCAGGCACAATCGGTAGACGATGTCGATTGCCGCTACTATTGATGACGATCTCAGGTTATGGTGGACTGTTTGCCCAGGTATTGTGTACATTTGGTGAAATTGTTGGATGAGCCCCTCTGAACAAGAAAACCAGGCGTTCCCTACATCTAANAGCCCCTCTGAACAAGAAAACCAGGCGTTCCTTACATCTAATCCTTACTTCAGAAAAAAGTGGTCCTATTCAGGCTGACCCATGTGCCTTTTGCTGATAAAAAGCTCTGTGTTGAGAATGCTGGTTATTAAGGTAAATTATGTGAAATTACAGTGAAAGCGGATTGTATGGGACCGGGATCCCGAAAGGCCCAAAGGCAGTGCTTTAAATGGAAAAATGAAGTCTGAAAACTTGTGTATAATTACTCTTCCACAAAACTTTGCACCACACAAGTTGAAAACTTAACACATATTCGGGCCTGCAGCACGCCAGATAAGCAAAACTGCGGAAGTACACAGCACAAAATAGAATTACTGGTGTGTTACGCTTCCTTGGGCGATGCTATCCACAGTGTAGAAGTAGTGGCTTCTTCTGGTGCAGAAAATAATGGGTTTCAGTAAGTTAAATCAGACTATTACAGCTAAAAATGGTTAGCGCGAAAACATGAAAGCACCTGGAGTGCGATGCAGCACGTGCCGACCCCTTGAGACACTCGANCTAAAAATGGTTAGCGCGAAAACATGAAAGCACCTGGAGTGCGATGCAGCACGTGCCGACCCCTTGAGACACTCGACGACGACTGAATCTTGCGAGCTGACGTGGCACGGACTATGATGGCATTTAGGCTCACTCTGTACTATTTTCTGTTGAACTAAAACACTTGCACAACTAAATGGACATGAACCCTTGCNCTAAAAATGGTTAGCGCGAAAACATGAAAGCACCTGGAGTGCGATGCAGCACGTGCCGACCCCTTGAGACACTCGATGACGACTGAATCTTGCGAGCTGATGTGGCACGGACTATGACGGCATTTAGGCTCACTCTGTACTATTTTCTGTTGAACTAAAACACTTGCACAACTAAATGGACATGAATCCTTGCANGGCATTTAGGCTCACTCTGTACTATTTTCTGTTGAACTAAAACACTTGCACAACTAAATGGACATGAATCCTTGCATAAAACACGAATATATAAATACATTATATTACACTGCACATAAACAAATAAAATTTAAATGCAGATGGCATGAAATGAGGGTGAAACAACTGAGGTGAAAAACATGTGAATTTTTAAATAAACATAGTTAAAGCACTGATATGCTGACAGGGGCATCTTTGAGCATCCACATGCCTGGTGTATCTTTCTTTTGCTTTAAATTATTTGATATTAAATTTCCCTAATATAATTGTGCCGAATCCATCATAAGGCACCTGCACCTGCCCGGTGAAAGGGGATGGTATCAAGTCGCACGGCACTGCTCTGCACTCTCATGCTCTTGCACTACACTGCATGCAGCACTGCTCTGTGCCGTGAGTGCACACTGTTTCCTATAGATATGGTTGACATGCGGCATGGCAAACGGTCTGGAAGGCAGGCAGCTGTCCTGCGTCAGGTTCTCCGACATTATTTTTATGCGATAATCCTCAGCGGTACAGGGTAGGTACACGAATTTGAAAATTGAGGTTTGGGGTTATATTGAATCCTCTGGGACAAAATCCCAACAAATCATTAAAATATCTGTTGTTAAAGCGACAGAAATAAATACATATTCATGCTTGGACACACAAATTAAACAACGCAAGTTGAATAATAGCCATTTTGCTGAACTTCTTCCACAGCAACTGCCCAGCAACGAGTTATTTGCATCCTAGGAATCCATATAGTAGAANGCCATTTTGCTGAACTTCTTCCACAGCAACTGCCCAGCAACGAGTTATTTGCATCCTAGGAATCCATATAGTAGAAATGTTAAACAGTGTACAAGTTAGGCTTTATTCTACTCAAGTTGTGAATAAAACGAGTATTCTTATGGAAGTGTTTGGCATTGGGATAATTTCCATTTCTAGGGGCGCAATGTACNGCCATTTTGCTGAACTTCTTCCACAGCAACTGCCCAGCAACGAGTTATTTGCATCCTAGGAATCCATATAGTAGAAGTGTTAAACAGTGTACAAGTTAGGCTTTATTCTACTCAGNTAGAAATGTTAAACAGTGTACAAGTTAGGCTTTATTCTACTCAGGTTGTGAATAAAACGAGTATTCTTATGGAAGTGTTTGGCATTGGGATAATTTCCATTTCTAGGGGCGCAATGTACCAAAGAAGTCATTTTTAATAGAATTTTAATTTACGCGAATAAGAAAAGAGAATATAAATTTTTGTTACGAAGCTATTGTATATTTGATTTATGTTAATTATCGCTATCCTCGTTTTTTAATGTAGAAAATGTAGGGAAAACTGTTACACATGCGACACTAGTGCTGAAATAGTGGCAAATATTTTTGGAGCCAAACTTTTAACATTAATGTTCTCAACCTGAGTAGTAGCGATGGATCATCGATGCATTTCTCGTTAACATAACTAGACACTTCATAGTCGTCCATCGACTAGTTGAATTTGTCGACTAGTTGCATTTTTCGACTAGGTAAAGTGTCAACTTCCTTACACGGACGGTCTACGTACGACTGTGCATATGGCTCGACATCAATACCTCGATGGACGTTTCGGCGGTAGACTAGGCTAGTCCCGCTGTGCTACTTTTTAAATTTGCAGTCATCGACTTCTTAGCCAATTTTTCATTGCATTTGTTACACATAGCTTTACCACTATTTACATATTTTTCAAAATGATATCATAGTTCATTTACATTTCGCCGCGACATTGTTGTTAAAATTTTTACTATCCTAATTTTTACACAAATTTGCATTTAAGTACACTAATATTTAAAAATTTAATATTTACAAATCTAATTAATACAAACACTTTGACGTGGTCGACGGTAACCAGGGCTGGTTGGAAGTTATATTGCCTGGCACCATAACTCAGTGGCGAGCTAATGATGAGAGTCGTCTGGTCGACGGCCACTGGGGACCCTGGTAAGCCTCCATCAGTTTGTTGATGGGTGTCACTTACTAACGGTTGCACTTTTTATATCTGATGGCGAGACTGTGGGATGTCTCGTATGCCTGAACTATGCTAATGAAATGCGGATGATGCTACAAAGGATGCCCTACAATGAATTGACACTGATTTGACTTGGTTGAGTTGTTTATTCACTGTCCTTGCTACATATTAATAATGTGTGAATGATTAATTATAATGGACTCAGCACTTAAGCGGTGAAAAACACATGGTCTTATATTCAGATGCGATTGCGTTTAACTCTTCGGTAAGTGGGCAGTTGGCTCTCCCCTCAGTATATTAAAGATAATACAAACGTTCTGGTAACTAATATATTACTATTTCAGTTAAATGATGGCAGCCTATATGCGGGTACTGAGGGGGCTCGCGGAGCGTGCGACCAACGCCACTGGTATTGTCCAGATGCTGAGAGGAACTGCGTGAGCTATGTCCACTGTCATCATAAGTGACGAGTACCGACATCAAAAATGCCGAACGATGAAACATTACATTAACACTGTGTGATATGATTATAAAGTTCAAAAATTGTATGAATTAAATTAAAACATTGGTGACATCCCCATTTATTACAAATGTCTGTTAACATTGAAGTTGTGAAATTGACAGGGAATGTCACCACACTAAATTATTTGTTACAATGCCTGAGGCCTGTATAGGCAATTTCCATTTTAGAAAAACATAATTACTCTTATATAAATACATCTTAAATAAGTTACTACATATTCTCATAAAAGTGTTTGAATTTCACTTCCGATTATGTGTTGAATTCAACTGGCTACAGGGTGGCGAGGTGGCTGTCTCCTGAAGGGATGGACGAGTCCACCTGGGCAAAGGGGTGTGGAATGCCATTCTTGATTGCCATTTATACAATGAAAAACACCCCTGGTTGTAGCTGTGAATGTGGTGACTGTGTTCAATATGTTTTTAAAAATTCTGTACACTACTGGATGACACTTTGCGGCACTTATCTCTTCAGCTCTGGCCTACCAGCCAGTTAATGTCACCTGGTGGTGCATTGTGTCGTATTTAGCTGCGCGATCTGCGAGGACGCAACGACCAATTGCCTGTGTGCCCAACGGCTGTGGCTTTGGGGTAAACACTGTTTCGGATCGCCTACCCACTTATTAAAAGAGTTACCTCTTGTAATACATGGGTAGGACGGTCTCTTGAGTTGCATAATCCTTGTCGGCAAGAAGGTGCAAGTTCCGTTCTCGTCGACTCGCACTTCACACTCTTGGCCTGATATGGTTGGTGCGGCCCGGTGTAGCTGGTATAATTGTTGTGACTGCGGCAGTCAGAGTGGGCACAAGGAACTCGTGCACAGGTTACTCATGTCAACGTTTATACATAAACGTTCATATATCGACTATTGTGATCATTATTCACAAACAAGCAAAATAACTAGCCTTGCATGTAACTCGTCAAAAACAGTCATATTATGACCAGCAGGTACTGTATGAGTGAAGTGGAGTGGCCAAGCTGCATTGGAGGTAAGATATCTGGGAGGCACGCACTTGGTGGCGATCCATTGACCACTATGGCATACAATGGGCCGAGTTTCAAATAGCCTTCCTCAGACAGTACAACTGAGCNGGTGGCGATCCATTGACCACTATGGCATACAATGGGCCGAGTTTCAAATAGCCTTCCTCAGACAGTACAACTGAGCATACAGGTCACTACAATCGCAAAGTTGTGCAATTTATAGCCACAGGGGGATAGTGAGACACTGACAGCATTTGCCACTCAAAAGATTAATACCATAAGACACTTTTACCCTAAAATGCTAGATCCCGACATTTTAGAAGTAATACCCTCAACGGTGAGGTCTGAATTCAAATTGGCCCTGGCACCTCTAATACATAGCAGTGTACAACATTTTGTGAGGTCCACCGCATTATTAGGCCAGGCCAACACAGATACCAAAGTGCATCGTAGGGAACGGGACGGGCCACATCAACCATAGCTCCGTGATCATAGTCCATGGACTGGGAACGCACAGCCATCAGCTGAATGAAGCAGGGGAGGGGTGATACAAACCAACCATTAGAACAGGGTAAATAGCCAAACTGCCACACCCATACCTGCTCGCCCAAACGCAGCAGCAGAGAACAAGCCAGCAGGAGCAGTCAGAAGGGAAGCCCCCCCTTTTGCATGCATGTACTGTTCAGGCCAGCAACACCACTGGCACAGTGAGTGCCCTAACCTCCATAGTTGAACACAACTAAATTTAAACAACAGGAAACCTCTAGCGGGGAACTAGTTGTCGGGGTAGGCGAGCCGGACGCTCACCACCCCAGGTCAAAACATCAACAGACAGCAGCACATCAATGTACAGCAACAGCAAAACCTACCCCACAACAAATTGTACCAACAACAGATGACGAACAGGTTATCTGAAATGTAATGGAGGTCATACCAAACACACAACCTAGGCTCGATGAGCTCAAGACATTAGTATTCAATGCCCAAAATCAATGTGTCCAAACACAGACCAAGAGCGCAAAGACCATGCCTGGAGATGGTGAGTGGTGGTGCATCCGGGACACACATGTCGAGAACCGTTGGCAGCATCCCGATGCAGCCTGGTGCCTTTATGTACCGAAAAGAGCACGAGAACAGATTTTAAGGCACGCCCACAATAGCAATTTCGCTCATCATCCTGGGGCAGCCTAGACAGTCTGAAATCTCCACATGAATTTTCACTGGCCAGGAGCCAGCAGGGATGTACGCAGGTATGTGAAGGAGTACGTCCCCTGCAACCACTTTAAGAACAGGACAGATGGGGTGACCCAACAACAACCCAGGGTGCCGAAGAAGTCATTAGAGATGGTGTCTCTAGACCTCATGGGCCCCTACCCCCACACTTGCACAGGGAAGAGGTTCGTACTGGTTGTAAGTGATGCATCTTCCAGGTGGACCGAGACTTACCCAGTCTCCAGTGCACAAGCACGCAAAATTGCACGGGCACTAGAAGCAGAGTTATACCCTCGCTGGGGATACCCGAAGACCTTACTCACGGATAACAGTACCCAGTTCACTGGAAGGTACTGGCATGAGCGGTGCACTCAGTGGTGGGTATTACATCAGACATCATCAAAGCAACACACCAGTCGCCACCAGAAGCAAAGTCGGGATAGGGAGACCTGGCAGCGACGGAGAGTTCTCCTGTGCCTCTTCTCCACCACGACACCCGGCATCNGGTATTACATCAGACATCATCAAAGCAACACACCAGTCGCCACCAGAAGCAAAGTCGGGATAGGGAGACCTGGCAGCGACGGAGAGTTCTCCTGTGCCTCTTCTCCACCACGACACCCGGCATCTCAACTTCCACATGGAACATGAAGGACGAAGAATCGCTCGAGGGAGGATTCCTGCCGCCCAGCACCATCAACCACACCGCACGCATCACTGCAGTCCTGGAAGGGTCACTCCGCAGCATCATGATGCCCTGTGTCACAACGCTGGTCACAAGGGACACCACCGGTGGCGAGTCGCCAGAGACACCCACTGGACAGAGCTCCCCACAGGGCAGCCCTCTGGATGGCTCCACCACAGCGCCCTCGGCAGGACCAACAGCGGGGGACTTCACACCGGAGGACGTCGGCCAAAGCGACAGGGGGAATGTAACAGAGTTTCATAGCCTTTCACCGGGGCCCCCTCCTTCCCCCACACCAACACCCACATCATGCCGACGTCCACACCGCAGCAGCAGCAGAAAGAAGGAGTCGGAGGAGGAGGGGTCTCCCAACCACTCTCCAACGCTCCAAGCGGCCACGCCAGATGATCTGCCCAGCATACCTTACATGTGGTGGGGACACCCCCCGCACACTCATGCATGTCACAGGATGTCAGCACCGCAGGGGTCAACACCCTGACCCCCCAGCAGCAACCAGAGTCAGCTCCCAGAGGCGCAGTCCTTACTCACTGAGGCCACACCACAAGCTGAGATCACCCACAGCCTGCTGTGCCTAGCAGCATGATGGAGCACCTGGAGGACTGCACAGTCAAGTGGTCACCAAAGGAGGGGCCATTTGACCAGAAATTGCGAGTTCACGAGCTCCTTTGTGCCCACTCTTACTGCCGCAGTCGGGTCAACCGCACCAGCTGCACCAGAGAAAGTGCTACAAAGTGTAGTGCATTAGTGTACGTTATGTCAACAAATGACACAGCCACAGCCAGAGAGGTTTTCATAGTATACTTGGCAATGCTGTGGCTAGTGTAATGTGGATGCATCACCGAAAGTGCTATATAAACTTTTATGTAATAATGTAACAGTTTAATAAGTGTATTTATGTAAGTCATTATGTTTTCTTATGTTTAATTTAATTCATATAATTTTTCATCACATAATCAACTTTCAGTGTTAAGTTGTGTTTCACCTTTTCGCCACTTGGCTTCAGCTTTCGCCCAGGTAGCAGAAGCCGAATCCATGCTCGCCCCAGTTCATCTCAGCACCTTAACGAGACCAGAAGTATAAGTCTCTCGCTCCATGAGACCCTCAGTACCGGCATGTTAGGCTGAAATTATTTTCACTACAATAGCATTCATTTAATTAACCGGAACATTTCTTTTATTTGTTTTAAGTACTGAGGGGAGAGCAACTGTACTCTCACCAGAGAGTTTTCCACACAATTATGTTTGCAACATAAAGCCACGTGTTTTTCGCGGCGCAAGGGCGAGGCAATTTTTCATATCATTCATGCAATTATTCATCTGTGAACGGACGATTTATTAACAACTCAACCAGTAAAATAGTGTTAAATCATTGTAGAGCAACCTTATTAGTGTCACCAGTGTTTAGTAATATAGTTCAGGTGTACGAGATAGCCAACAGTCTTGCCATCCTATGTAAAGAGCGCATCTGTAAGTATGCGGCAAACAAGCAAATCACTGATGCAAGGTTCACCAGGGTCCCTGGGCCGTCGACTGTACGACCCTCAGTTCATTAACTCACCACTGAGTTATGGCGCCGGGCAAACATCTAACATCCAATCCGCTCTGGTAACCGACGCGACGTCATGTTACTTGGATGTTTTAGTAGATCGTGGTGTTTTGTCAATTTTGGTAAGATGCACGGCTGTTTAATGGGTCGAGGACAATGGAATTGTACCCGCCACCTACCTAGGTGAGTTGATTCATAGACTTCCGGTGTGTTAAACTGTTACTTTAAAACCCTAAACTCCTAGATTTGACTAACATCCTAGGTTAGATTAACTTTCTAAATTCGTAGGTTAGTTTAAAATCCTAAAATCCGAGGTAAATTTTAAACCATACTATCGTAGGTGTGTTTCACTGTTACTTTAAAACCCTAAAATCCTATATTAGACTAACATCCTAGGTTAGTTTAATATTCTAAATTCGTAGGTGTATTTAAAACCCTAAAATCCGAGGTTAGTTAAACACATACTATCCTAGGTTAGTTCAAAACCCTACTATTCTAGGTTAATTTAGCACCCAAAAATCCGAGGTTAGAATAAAACCTTATAATCCCAGGTTAGTTAAAAATTGTAAAATAGTGATTCACTCATCGTGGGGTTTTGGTCTGTTATGTTAGGTGGGCATATATTACGAACTTTGTCATATGTTAATGCCCCTAGTATATTAGTGCTCTGCGTAATTAGTAGAGTGTAAATATACAATTTTGCGGATGGTCCGAAGGGGGCAAGGGTGTTTACAGAAAATCCGCTACTCTGTATAATTACCAGAAAAAACTATTACACATGCGACAGCTGCATTACCTTGTGGCAAAAAGTTTTGTTTGTTAAACTCTTAACATTGATTTTCCCAACCTATACTGGAAGTAACGTTAATAGAGATAACAGGCCATGACTAGAACATACGTATTACATGTCGGTGCAAGTAGCCCCTAAAGAATATTTGGTATCTTATACTTCATATGCCTAATTAATATTACATATTAATGTATATAATGCATTTTTCCTCGATAACATTCGACCATTACCATTTTTAACATGGACAATATTATTTGCACAGAACGAGTACTTAACAAAAAATACGGAAAAAATAAAGTCAAACACACGGAAATATAATTTGAAAAAATTACTCTAATAGATAATCAAAATTCCAAATTTTTCTGATAAGTTAGGTGGGATTTTTTGTTTTAGAATTTGTGATGTTATTCTATGACAGGTATATGTATTTATCGTTGGTCCCATGTAGCAAATGGTAAACAAGAAAGCACGTCCATGCCCCCTGGCCTGTTGTTTAATACGTGGGAATGTTGGTGTTCTCAGTAAAACTGGATTGATTTATCAATAGGAATACTCTTTAAAATCTAAAGTTATTATTTTTATTGATTTAAACTATAGCAAAATGATACTTGGAGATCAAGAAAAGTTAAAATCGTGGCTAACGTACGTCTTGGAACCTTTGTGAGTATAACAGTGGGTTATTTACGTTTTAGGCTTATCGGTAGCAATTTTTTGAATAATTATTTTTTCCATATAATATTAGTACTTAATGCATTACCGTTGTGCTAACTAATTTATGTGTATTTTCAGTTATGATCGTCTTTTGCAAAAATTGAGTGTTGGTGTAGCCTGTGTATCTACAAATGACATAATTCGGAGTAATACTAAAGGCTATTCACGGTTAAGTGAGCACTTTTGAAAGCCCTCNTGTAGTGCATTAGTGTACGTTATGTCAACAAATGACACAGCCACAGCCAGAGAGGTTTTCATAGTATACTTGGCAATGCTGTGGCTAGTGTAATGTGGATGCATCACCGAAAGTGCNCCACAGCCAGAGAGGTTTTCATAGTATACTTGGCAATGCTGTGGCTAGTGTAATGTGGATGCATCACCGAAAGTGCTATATAAACTTTTATGTAATAATGTAACAGTTTAATAAGTGTATTTATGTAAGTCATTATGTTTTCTTATGTTTAATTTAATTCATATAATTTTTCATCACATAATCAACTTTCAGTGTTAAGTTGTGTTTCACCTTTTCGCCACTTGGCTTCAGCTTTCGCCCAGGTAGCAGAAGCCGAATCCATGCTCGCCCCAGTTCATCTCAGCACCTTAACGAGACCAGAAGTATAAGTCTCTCGCTCCATGAGACCCTCAGTACCGGCATGTTAGGCTGAAATTATTTTCACTACAATAGCATTCATTTAATTAACCGGAACATTTCTTTTATTTGTTTTAANGCATGTTAGGCTGAAATTATTTTCACTACAATAGCATTCATTTAATTAACCGGAACATTTCTTTTATTTGTTTTAAATACTGAGGGGAGAGCAACTGTACTCTCACCAGAGAGTTTTCCACGCAATTATGTTTGCAACATAAAGCCACGTGTTTTTCGCGGCGCAAGGGCGAGGCAATTTTTCATATCATTCATGCAATTATTCATCTGTGAACCAACGATTTATTAACAACTCAACCAGTAAAATAGTGTTAAATCATTGTAGAGCAACCTTATTAGTGTCACCAGTGTTTAGTAATATAGTTCAGGTGTACGAGATAGCCAACAGTCTTGCCATCCTATGTAAAGAGCGCATCTGTAAGTATGCGGCAAACAAGCAAATCACTGATGCAAGGTTCACCAGGGTCCCTGGGCCGTCGACTGTACGACCCTCAGTTCATTAACTCACCACTGAGTTATGGCGCCGGGCAAACATCTAACATCCAATCCGCTCTGGTAACCGACGCGACGTCATGTTACTTGGATGTTTTAGTAGATCGTGGTGTTTTGTCAATTTTGGTAAGATGCACGGCTGTTTAATGGGTCGAGGACAATGGAATTGTACCCGCCACCTACCTAGGTGAGTTGATTCATAGACTTCCGGTGTGTTAAACTGTTACTTTAAAACCCTAAACTCCTAGATTTGACTAACATCCTAGGTTAGATTAACTTTCTAAATTCGTAGGTTAGTTTAAAATCCTAAAATCCGAGGTAAATTTTAAACCATACTATCGTAGGTGTGTTTAACTGTTACTTTAAAACCCTAAAATCCTATATTAGACTAACATCCTAGGTTAGTTTAATATTCTAAATTCGTAGGTGAATTTAAAACCCTAAAATCCGAGGTTAGTTAAACACCTACTATCCTAGGTTAGTTCAAAACCCTACTATTCTAGGTTAAATTAGCACCCAAAAATCCGAGGTTAGAATAAAACCCTATAATCCCAGGTTAGTTTAAAGCCCTTAAAATCCTAGGTTAGTTAAAAATTGTAAAATAGTGATTCACTCATCGTGGGGTTTTGGTCTGTTATGTTAGGTGGGCATATATTACGAACTTTGTCATATGTTAATGCCCCTAGTATATTAGTGCTCTGCGTAATTAGTAGAGTGTAAATATACAATTTTGCGGATGGTCCGAAAAGGGGAAGGGTGTTTACAGAAAATCCGCTACTCTGTATAATTACCAGAAAAAACTATTACACATGCGACAGCTGCATTACCTTGTGGCAAAAAGTTTTGTTTGTTAAACTCTTAACATTGATTTTCCCAACCTATACTGGAAGTAACGTTAATAGAGATAACAGGCCATGACTAGAACATACGTATTACATGTAGGTGCAAGTAGCCCCTAAAGAATATTTGGTATCTTATACTTCATATGCCTAATTAATATTACATATTAATGTATATAATGCATTTTTCCTCGATAACATTCGACCATTACCATTTATAACATGGACAATATTATTTGCACAGAACGAGTACTTAACAAAAAATACGGAAAAAATAAAGTCAAACAAACGGAAATATAATTTGAAAAAATTACTCTAATAGATAATCAAAATTCCAAATTTTTCTGATAAGTTAGGTGGGATTTTTTGTTTTAGAATTTGTGATGTTATTCTATGACAGGTATATGTATTTATCGTTGGTCCCATGTAGCAAATGGTAAACAAGAAAGCACGTCCATGCCCCCTGGCCTGTTGTTTAATACGTGGGAATGTTGGTGTTCTCAGTAAAACTGGATTGATTTATCAATAGGAATACTCTTTAAAATCTAAAGTTATTATTTTTATTGATTTAAACTATAGCAAAATGATACTTGGAGATCAAGAAAAGTTAAAATCGTGGCTAACGTACGTCTTGGAACCTTTGTGAGTATAACAGTGGGTTATTTACGTTTTAGGCTTATCGGTAGCAATTTTTTGAATAATTATTTTTTTCATATAATATTAGTACTTAATGCATTACCGTTGTGCTAACTAATTTATGTGTATTTTCAGTTATGATCGTCTTTTGCAAAAATTGAGTGTTGGTGTAGCCTGTGTATTGTATCTACAAATGACATAATTCGGAGTAATACTAAAGGCTATTCACGGTTAAGTGAGCACTTTTGAAAGCCCTCNGTGTATCTACAAATGACATAATTCGGAGTAATACTAAAGGCTATTCACGGTTAAGTGAGCACTTTTGAAAGCCCTCTCATTTAGAATAATAGGCCTATATTATTTTAGCTTTAGACGTTAAGTTTAACTTCCGAGGGCAATATTTATGTAAAAAGGTGGTTAAAGGATAAAGTATGTCTGAAAGGAAAAAATAACTAGTGCCTCAAAAGTGCTCACTTTACCGTGACCAGCCTAAAGGTATCACTCTGGACAGTAAAGTGTTAATATTAAATTTGTTGTGAAATAATTTGAAATAGCTTTGTTTAATTTAAATTTCAGTGACTCGTCCGTTTGTAAACAGTTTTATAAGTGCTACACATCAGTATTTCCAAATGCTTTCTGAACAAGATTTTACAGCCATTCGGTGGTTGGTAAGGGGTGCTGTAATAACTTGGAAATAGTCAACTTAGAAGTATAAGACAGAATTGTCAAATTTACGCCAGTTTTAAATTTCATGATTTTAACTTGTGAACTTTCTAACATGGTTGTTACTACTGAGTTTTAAGGTATGACTTTCCAAGTTACAGTGTTTCTAAGAAATGTGGCTCTGTGTTGTGTGTTTCCACTGTACGTTCTTTAGGTTGTGTTTTAAGTTATGGCATTTAGAAGTTGCATAGTTCTGCATTATGTTTCTAAGCTACGTACATGTTTCTACTGTATGGCTTTTCTAAGTTACGGGAGTCTTATACAATCAGACCCTGCATAACTTTTTACTTTCAGAGCTAGAGGCAGAAGAATAATGGTCTTGTCCAGGAGCTCATTATACCCATTTTTAGAAATCACATAGTTCAACGTTTGCATTTCCCAGTAGATGGCATTTTCTTGAAAGGTGTGAATCCATTGATACTGACAATCTACACTATTTATCAGTAATACTTAAACATTTTCACTGCAAAAATGAACCTTCTTTTTTTAAAATTACCAGCATTTAATACCCATTTCTTGTAGTAGGTCTATGTGAATGTGTTGTACCAACATTAATTGGTTGTTTTTACCTCAGGGAAAGAGAGCGGTGTCAAAGGGGAGAAAAGCACTAGGAATGTTGGGAAGGGTTTTGAAGGGAGTCAGCAGTGAGGTGAAGGAAAAAGCCTATTGCACGATGATAGTGTAATGTAAATGTTGGAATATGTGGCAGCAAAAGGGGACCTGTAAGTCGATGTTCCGAATCTGCCCTATAGCATATTTTATAGTTTACAGAATATTTCTTTAAATTGTTGTGTAGTTTATTTCATTTTCCTAGATATTTAAGGTAGACTATAGCCATAGGGTGACGTATTGTTTTGGCTGGTGTTGTANTAGTTTATTTCATTTTCCTAGATATTTAAGGTAGACTATAGCCATAGGGTGACGTATTGTTTTGGCTGGTGTTGTACGCATAGGGAGTAAGTGCTCATGTTATTTTGTATGTTAGGCTAGTATATAAGGTTTTTATAAGTGAGGTTAGCTTATAAGTTAGGTGTATAAAATAAAAAANGTATGTTAGGCTAGTATATAAGGTTTTTATAAGTGAGGTTAGCTTATAAGTTAGGTGTATAAAATAAAAATAAATGGTACAGAGGTGCAAGTGCCGGTTATGTGGGAAGGTGTGGTGGAGGGGTGATAGTGTGGCCAGTGCGGAAGCTGGTATCATGCCGATTGTGTAGGGATCAGAGAGGGGGAACTGGGCTCACTACGGCAGCAGGAGTGAATTTGTGAGGAATGTGTTGAGGGGGTGGGGGAGGAATTAGTGGCGGTGGCAGAAAACAAACTAACAGTAGAAAAGGAAACTCAAATAGGTGGGGAATGTGGAAACTGGATTTGGGAAATGCTGATGGGGAACCCATACCTGCCAACCTTTCCGATTTTTCTGGAAGTCTTCCAAAAAAAGCTGCCATATATTGTTTTCCGGAAATATGTACATTTTTCCGATTTTTAGTTAGTTGGTTCAGTAAAAAATANACCTTTCCGATTTTTCTGGAAGTCTTCCAAAAAAAGCTGCCATATATTGTTTTCCGGAAATATGTACATTTTTGCGATTATTTTACGTTAAAGCACGAAAATCGTAGTGTTGTGATTGTATAGATTGATACCGATTTTGCCTGCATCCAAGCAATCACATGATAGAGCGACAATAGATTTTTGCATATCTATTGTTTGTTGTAGTTGCATTTTTCCATCTGTGGAGTTTTTGATAGCTACTGGATTTGTTTGTGAATACGAATATGTGTGGACATTGATTTTACCATGAACTGTTTCAATTTGAAGTTTAGTTGAAACATGTGTTAAAGGATTTTAATACAGTGTTCGATAAAAGCTGTATGTAACTACGTATGGACTGTGATTACAATGTTATCTCTTGCTAGCCATGTTTTTGTGACGTCTTGATAGGTTTCTTATTGTCGACTCTGCAAAGTTTAAAACTAAAGAAAGATGAGTAGAAAATAGCAGTATTACTACCAGACATTCCGGGAATCATACAGTATAGAGTTTCCATGTATTATAAAATCAGACAAGGGCGATAGGTTTGGCTTTTGTAGTGTATGCCGATGCGACATAAACACTGCACATGGTGGGAAAACAGATAAAAGTGTACATGTTAAAAGCGCAAAGCATGTCGCCAACATAAAGTGCCAGGAAGAAAATCAGAAGATTTCTATGTTCTTTGCAAAACCGGGAAATGCCTATTCGGACATTACATGAGCAGAATACTTGTTTACTTATTTTTTGGTAGAGCACAACATTTCCCTAACTGCCGCAGATCATGCAGGTTTGCTACTAAAAAAAATGTTCCCGAACTCTGAAATTTCAAAGTATGGCTGTGGTCATACAAAAACCTTAGCAATTGTAAAGGAAATGGCTTCTGATGCAAAATCTAGTGTAGTAAAATGTTTGCAGAATGCACCATTTTCTGTTTCAAGTGATTGAAGCAAAGACACCAATTCAAAATTGTATTCCATTTTAGTGACGTTTTACGATGATACACAGGAGAAAATTGTGAACTCTGTTNCAAAGCATGTCGCCAACATAAAGTGCCAGGAAGAAAATCAGAAGATTTCTAAGTTCATTGCAAAACCTGAAAATGTCGATTGGGACGTTACACGAGCAGAATGCTTGTTTACTTCTTTTTTGGTAGAGCACAACATTTCCCTAACTGCCGCAGATCATGCAGGTTTGCTACTGAAAAAAATGTTCCTGAACTCTGAAATTTCAAAGTATGGATGTGGTCATACAAAAACCTTAGCAATTGTAAAGGAAATGGCTTCTGATGCAAAATTTAGTGTAGTACAATGTTTGCAGAATGCACCATTTTCTGTTTCAAGTGATTGAAGCAATGACACCAATTCAAAATTGTATCCCATTTTAGTGACGTTTTACGATGATACACAGGAGAAAATTGTGAACTCTGTTCTTTGTAGGAGATTCTACTGGATGGAATATAGGTAATTTAGTGCTTGCAAAGCTTGAATGCAATAACATTCCCTTTGAACACTGCATGGCTTTTTGTGCAGATAATGCAGCTGTAATGGTTGGCCATAAAAGTGGTGTTGCAGCAGTGTTGAAAGAGAAGCACCCTGGGCTTATTGTGATTAGTTGCATTTGTCACCTGATAAATTTATCTGCAGAAAATGCTGTGTCTTCTTTGCCAATAAAAGTTAATGACTTTCTTGTGGACATTTTTTTATTAATTGGAAAAAAGTTCAAAGAGAAAAGAAAAGTTACAAAAATTTCAAGAGCTCCATGATACGGAAACGAAGAAAATACTCAAGCATGTCTGTTCTAGATGGCTTTCTCTTGGAAGAAGTTTGTTGAGGGCTTTTGAACAGTGGGAACCATTGCTTTCAAAGAAATTCCCTCTCCAACATTTACTCTTTGGAAGTAGAAACTCAGACACCTCTTACAAAATTCCCAAACTAGAATCATCATCCTGTTCAACCTCTGATAGGATATGTCAGAAAAACATAAATGAGAAAAGGAAGAATTTGGGTTCTGCTACTGATTCCAGCGAAAAGATAATTGCTTTGACATTAGCAAACGGTGATGCTCCTATTCTGAAGAATACAAGTCCTTTTGTAAATTGGGAAGAAAAACTATTTATGTTCCTTTCTTCTGACCTAAATAAACCATTTTGTGCATTTTTTCTAGGGGTCCTCCCAACATTTGAAAAACTGAACTCCATACATTCATATTTTGAGAGAACTGTGGCATGATTTTCTAAAAGCATTGCTATCAAATTTTGTGGNAACTGAACTCCATACATTCATATTTTGAGAGAACTGTGGCATGATTTTCTAAAAGCATTGCTATCAAATTTTGTGGGAGCAAAAACTGTGAAAAGTTGCTCATTATTTGAAATGAACTATCACTCTATTCAGAATCAGAAAGACAACACCGAATTAGTAATAGGAAGTAAAGCACCAAACATTGTGAAAACACTTGAAGAAAAGTTTTCTTTGTATCTGTCAGAAGTTATTTGGTTACTGCATGTGACTTCATTGTTCACAGATTCCCTATAAAAAATGAAGTCCTGCAAAATGCAGCTGTGGCAAAAGTGAATAATCTCGACAATGCCAACTTTTCTTCTGTCCGCTACTTTGTGGATTTGTTTCCTTTGGTTTTGCTTGTACAAGAAGGTGAAACTAGGGATTCAGCTGTGGATGAAACTGACAAACCATTCTCAAATCTTCAGATAGATAACATTTCAGCCCTTAGTGCTACAGTAGATAGCGATGTTGTTAAGTGGGCCAAGTTATCCAGGATTTGTGATGTTAATGGCATTTTAAAATACAACAGAATATGTAGAATAATGTTGTCCATTCTGTCCATTCCACACAGCAATGCAGATTGCGAGCGTGTTTTCAGTTTGGTGGAAAAAAAACAGGACCCAGTTCAGATCATCCATGTCTAATGATACTATAGAATCAATTTCGGTTTTGAAATGCAGGAAATCAGACTTATGTTATGAACAAAATTTTAGTGCAGAATTCCTAAAGAAAGCCACAGCTGCTTCTTTAAAACCACAGTGTTCCATCTCAACATAAACAGCAGAATACAACATAGCAAAAATAAATAATAGTAGTATGACTCCATAGTGCTCCAATTTAAGTAGGAAGATAGATTTAGTTCATTATTTTAGTGTGGATTTAACCAATTAAGCTAACAACGCAATGCAGATGTCTTTGAGAAAGCTACGTGCACTAGTTATATCTTTACAATTGCTGTGCTCTGATGCTTCATCTCACATTCCACTGAAAGTGGAAAGGTAATAAAATATTAACATATGATGTTTTTTAGTAATGTTATTAGTGTAGTAAAGCTTAATGGGCCTTTTTCATGTTAAGCGGTAGTATGTATGGTAAGCCTGCATTGTTTAGTGTAATTTTTATTCAAAAATTTAATAATTTTATTGTGTTTACATCTTCCTAATTATGATTTCCTAAAGTTGGCATGTATGGCTGAACCTTGTAGAGGGTGTGCCTGCGACAAGGATGGAAGTGGCTAAGGAGGAGAGTTGGAAAAGGGAGATAGTAGAATTGATGATTAGGAAAGAGATGGAAATGACGCACAGGATTGAGAGGGCAGAGGAAAAGGTCTGGAATGAGATGGGTAAGTGTAGTTTAGCAATAAGGGTAGAGAAGTTAGAGGAAGAGTTAGAAGGCATAAAGGATGAGTTAATTAAAATTCTAGCTTGTCTCCAGAAGGAACTGCAGAGGTGAAGGGAGGCAGAGATTGAGGTGGTAAAATTGTGGAGGAGACAGTAGAAAGGGAAAAGGCAGTAGGCGAAACTAGGAAGCAAATACTTAAATAAGACAAGTAAGCTATGCACAGCCTGTAAGGAGACAACTCGACTGTCATTGGCTACGGCAGAAAAAAAGGTCAACAACTATATAAAGCCATGGTTTTCCTGTCTCCAGTCGCACTTGTGTTCTCGGACCCTTTGTGTCGCTGCCTGAAGACAGGAACAAATAACAATTCCTGAAATGTCACATTCTATCGGTTTTGGAAAAACTTCTGTGTTTGTGCGAGCTTCTTCCTTGTGTTTGTTTGCCAGTATTGTGTTATTTGTGTAAGTAGATAACTAGCCTGTGTCGTCTTCGGTGTGTTGTCAGTTTTTCATATGTAGTTTTTTGTACACANATTTGTGTAAGTAGATAACTAGCCTGTGTCGTCTTCGGTGTGTTGTCAGTTTTTCATATGTAGTTTTTTGTACACATATATAGTATATTAGTTTTTTCGCATTTAGCTTGCTGTCTGTTTTATTTGACTCAATTCCTTCATGGAATTTTCTGGTTTTGTACATATATATTCTCGACTACAGCATATACGGCTTGCATTCTGTAGTCNGATTCCTTCATGGAATTTTCTGGTTTTGTACATATATATTCTCGACTACAGCATATACGGCTTGCATTCTGTAGTCTGGTAAAACTACTGTGTTGAGTGCGTTTTTGTGTTGTCCCATTTTGTTCCTACATATTTTGTTAGTGTTGTCCTAATTTTTTCAAGCAAGTTTCTAGCTTGTGTTGTTTTCTATTGGTTATCTGTTTATCATGTGTATATACATACATATATATTTTTCTTAACTATTTTCTGTTGGTATCAAAATAAATACGTCTAGTGGCGCCATCTATATTGAACTGTAACTATGTATGTGCTAAAAAGGAACAAATAAATCAGTCTGTTGCGGAAGCTTGACGTGTTTCTATCAGGTTATGGGCAATCCTTTTTTTTACGTGATTTTATCAGTTTAAAAGTTGAAATAGTGTAACGTCAATTCGCTGAAACATGACCTCGAGCTATATTGCGAGTGTGCCTAAACTAAAAGGCAGGGAAAACTATGACGAGTGGAGTTTCGCGGCTCAAAATTTGTTGGTGTTAGAAGGCATGGAACACTACATCATGGCGGTGCCTGACGTCGAATTGAAGCCGGCCGATGACGCCAAGACGAAGGCAAAGTTAATTTTAACGATCGATTCCGCGCTGTATGTGCATATCAAGAATACCAGGAGCTCGGCAGAATTATGGACTAAGTTGAAGAACATGTTCGATGACTCAGGTTTTTCTCGAAAGATAACTTTACTTCGCCATCTGATATCTATCAGACTTGAAAATTGTGACTCAATGACCACCTATGTCACGCAAATGGTAGAAGCAGCACACAAGTTAAATGGCACAGGTTTTAAAATCAGTGATGAGTGGGTGGGATCGCTATTATTGGCAGGTTTGTCAGATCGTTTTTCTCCCATGATTATGGCAATAGAACATTCGGGTATTTCGATAACTGCTGACGTCATTAAGTCAAAGTTACTTGACATGGAAGTTTCCCATGGAAATGAAACGACAGGCGGCACTGCGTTTGCTGCGAGAAATAAATTTCATTCGGGCAACACTAGAACAAGGCAATATGGCGCGCCGACGTCAACATCGAAAGTAAAGGTGAGTGGATCAAAACCAATAACATGTTATAAATGTAAAGAAGAAGGACATTATCGCAATCAATGCCCGTTGTTAAAGAAAAGTAATTGTGTATTTAATGTTGTATTCCTTAACGGAAAGTATAACAAACATGAATGGTACGTCGACTCGGGAGCAAGTGCACACATGACGGTAAATAAAAACTTGGTTAAACGCATAACATCAACGCCATGTTTACCAGAGATTGTTGTTGCCAATGACTCGAAGGTGCCAGTGTTGTGCTCCGGAGACGTTGACATTATTTCGGACACTAATTACCACATTACAGTGAAAAATGTACTATGCGTGCCCAGTTTAACAACAAACTTGTTGTCTGTCAGTGAGCTTATAAAGAACGGGAATCGTGTCGTATTTAAAGCCAATCATTGTTACATTAGAAACAAGCATGATGTGTTGGTGGCGACTGCAGATTTAACCGAAGGTGTTTATAAGTTGAGGATAAAGTCGCAAGGATGTTTATTAGCTACTCCAACTGCAAGTGGTGGGCTGTGGCACAGGCGGCTAGCACATTTAAACAGTCAAGATATGAACAAGATGAAAAATGGACTTGTTGATGGATTATCTTATCCTGACGATTATGAAGTGACACAGTCAGATTGTGTGACCTGTTGTGAAGGGAAACAAACAAGGCTACCTTTTTCACATGTGGGTGAGCGCAGTAGTCAGAGCCTACATCTAATACACACTGATGTTTGTGGCCCCATGGAGGTCAGTTCACTTGGTGGTGCTCGTTATTTTCTTTTGTTTGTTGACGACTTTAGTCGGATGATATTTATATACTTTTTAAAATATAAAAGTGAAGCTTTCACTAAGTTCAAAGAATTTAAGTCATTAGTTGAAAATCAACAGAACAAGAAAATAAAGATATTGCGCTCTGATAATGGACTAGAGTTCTGCAACAAAGAGTTTGATTCGTATTTGAAACAAGAAGGTGTAATACATCAACGAACAAATGTGTACACACCTGAACAAAATGGTTTGTGTGAGAGAGCGAACAGAACTGTTGTCGAGAAAGGTAAATGTTTATTATATGATGCAAAGCTGGAGAAAAGATTTTGGGCTGAAGCAGCCAATACAGCTGTTTATCTTAAAAACAGATCCGTTGCTTCAGGATTGCATGATAAAACTCCTTATGAAGCGTGGTATGGGAAGAAACCAACTCTTAGTCACATTCGTTTGTTTGGGAGTATGGTGATGGTTCATGTTCCAAGAGAAAAACGAGCAAAGTGGGACAAGAAATCCAAACAGCATATACTTGTTGGATATGCGGACAATGTCAAGGGCTATAGAGTGTATGATCCAAGCAGAAATACAGTCAGCACTAGCAGAGACATAGTTGTGATGGAAGATAAACTTGGTATGGAGGAAACAGTTGAAGATCCTGCGACTTGGATTCCGACTGAAATCATACCAGAGCAGCATGATCAGAGCTGTGATTCAGTGGGGGAATGTGAACACAATGATTCAGAATCACAGAACTATTCATCAGATTATGCTGACGGTAATGAAACATTAACCGCACGAGAGAGTTCATCCGAGGAGCGTCTAGAACCAGTGGTGGCTGTTCCAGATCCAGGTGTTACAGTTGGAAGCAAGCGCGAAAGGAAACAACCGCAGCGGTATGGCTTCAGTAACATGTGCCTTTCCAGTACTGTTCCAGCTGCAGGTGAGATTATGTTTGCAGAGGCTATTGAAGGGCCAGAGAAAGATCAGTGGAAGCAGGCCATGGAGGAGGAGCTACAGTCATTTGACGCAAATGATGCTTGGGAGCTGGTGGACAATCCAGGTGATGTGTCAATTGTGAAGTGTCGATGGGTGCTAAATAAAAAACTTGACTTTGACAATAACGTGCGCTACCGTGCTAGGCTTGTAGCAAAGGGATTCACACAGAAGCCAGGTGTAGATTATACTGACACTTTTTCACCAGTTGTGAGGCATTCCACATTACGGTTGCTTTTTGCTTTAAGCGTAAAGATAGGTATGGACATTACTCATCTTGATGTAACTACCGCATTCTTGAACGGTCATTTAAAAGAAGACATTTATATGTCAGTGCCTGAAGGTTTTGTAAACAAAAGTCATGGTAAAGTTTTAAAATTAAAGCGGGCCATCTATGGATTGAAACAATCATCTTTAATGTGGTACCAAAGAGTTAAAGATTTATTATGTAATTTAGGTTTTAAAAACAGTGTTTGTGAACCATGTTTATTTTCAAAAATGTATGATGATGTAAAAATCATTATTGGGCTTTATGTTGATGATTTCTTGATTTTTTCAAATAATGATTTAGAGACACAGAAATTAAAGCATGTATTAAGTACAGAATTTAAATTAAAGGATTTAGGACCCGTTAGGCAATATTTAGGCATGAGAATAAATATGGACAGGAAAAGGTGTATTATTACTGTTGATCAACAACATTATATTGAACAACTTTTGTCTAAATTTAATATGTCTGATTGTAAACCTATTGATACTCCAATTGAGTCTAAACTAAATATAGGTAAGCCAGAAAAATGTGAACCTAACATTCCTTATCAAGAACTAATTGGAAGTTTAATGTACTTGGCGGTGTTGACTAGGCCAGACATAGCATATTCAGTTAGCTACCTTAGCCAATTTAATAGTTGTCATAGCGAAGTGCATTGGAACTATGCTAAAAGGATACTAAGATACTTACAAAGTACTAAACATTATTGTTTAAAATATAGTAATACTGATCTAGACTTAGAAGGTTTTGTTGATGCCGATTGGGCGAGTGATGCTTTAGATAGAAAATCCTATACAGGCTTTTGCTTTATTATGTCAGGATCAGCTGTTTCGTGGCAGAGTAGGAAGCAACAAACAGTATCACTGTCCAGTACTGAGGCAGAGTACACTGCTCTCTCAGAAGCATCAAGAGAAGCTGTATATTTAAGAAAGTTATTGTATGAACTTACTGATAGTCATTGTGTAATTCCTTTGCATTGTGACAATCAAAGTGCATTGAAACTGGCCACAAATCACCAGTGTCATAATAGATCCAAACATATAGATGTAAGATTTCACTATATAAGAGATGTTGTTAGAAATAAATTTGTTAAAATTAAATATATTCCCACTGGGGAAATGCCTGCTGACCTGCTGACAAAGGGGGTATGTTTATTAAAACATTATAAATTTATGAACAAGATAGGTATTGTGCCTATGTTATCCAAATAACTTGCTTATTTCGATAAGTGGGGGTGTTGGTATTCCGTAGTTGGTATCAAAATAAATACGTCTAGTGGCGCCATCTATATTGAACTGTAACTATGTATGTGCTAAAAAGGAACAAATAAATCAGTCTGTTGCGGAAGCTTGACGTGTTTCTATCATTTTCTGTCCTGTTTTTTTAACTCTATTCCCTCTTGGAATTTTCCAGTGTTGTATACATATATTTATTTTCTCGTCCATAGGTTACTTTTCTTATTTAAGTTTTTTTTTTTTTTGTGTTCAGTCTAATTTTTCCATTAGACATCTGCATCATAATGGCGAATGTCCAAAAATCTTCATCTAGTCGTTCACCTCCATTGCACTATTCATTCAAAGATCGCAATTGGTATGCTGATAACACCTAAAGCTAACATTAATTATACTACAACATATCTTTATATAGACTATTTTGTAAGATAGTGTTGCCTGAAACAATAAACTGCATCATCGTATGCACAACTGATTCCCGCCAACTTCGACATATAAATACTTTCCATGGTGGGTCACCTAATATGATAGAGTAAACAATAAGAGAAAATTATTAGACACACATTCAAATGGCAGTATTATGAATATTTTATGTTAGTATGCCGTAACTGTCAATCCATTAGACCCATTTAAACAAAATTTGGTATGCTGGCAGTGGCTAAATAACAGTTACTCTGGTCAGGCCATTTTTGAAAACATTGTTCAAATTGGTAAGAAAAAAAGCCTTTTACAGTACAACTCAGGAACTACTAACCTATTTGAACTCAATTTGCAAGGCTAACACATCTTATTATTTTCATTAAATATGTAACACTTATTGAAAATCTCTTTTGTTCGCCATGCTGGAAAATAAAATCTTAAATGTAAATTTCATATATCACTAAACCCTTATAGAGTCCCAACACATTTGGCAAACAAGACTCATTTTCAGCAGTCACTAGTAAACCAAGGCATATATTTGTTAGCAATGCACCAATTTAAACTAAAATGAGGCTACTGAAGTAACTACTGAGTGCATTAAATTTCATTAACAAATTGCGTCTTATGTGATTAATCCTTTAGGTATTTTAGGACCACAGTGGTGCAGCGGCTGGAGGGATCGCCTTCCACCTAGGCGAACAAGGTTCAATTCCCGTGAGGTAGCTCCCTGATTTTTGTAAGTGGAAATTGCACCGGACGCTGCCACTGGTCAGTGGATTTTCTCGGGTTTCTCCTGTTTCCCCACTCTTGCATTCCGGCACTGCCCCATATGTCACGTCAACTTCATCTGCTCTCAATTCCCCAATGTTAACAGCTGCCCAAACTCTCTCCACGCTACTTAGTTATGTCCAGTAACTTGTCTTGTCTCAATATATTCTTTGAGCTGGATTTACATGAGTTTGTGGGCATCCGTACGAGTTATGGCATATGCAGACAATACATTTTAAAACCATAGCCAGGAAGTGACATTCTTATTTCATGTAGTATATTTATTGTATAATGTGTTCAATTCCTTGTGCTGACATGCCCTCTGGAAAAATAGTAAACATTGAAATTTTACATCAAATGCTTACATTTTTAAGACAAGTACGAGTTTACAAAAATGAAAGGCTGTCACGCATTATATTTTTATGTATTTGGTTTGTAATTGGGCATAGGGTCGTGTAACCTCGTTACATTTGCTTAATAGGCACTTGTTTCTACACAAAGGAATATTTAATTCTTTCAACTTATTTAGATACTAGCTAACAGTAACAATATCTTTGCAATTATGCCATTGGTTTTGGAGAGAGGAAAAATTACTATACTTCTTTACTCATTCCTTAAAGGTTAGGTAGCATGTTGTTTCAGCAATAATAAAATTGATTTATGATGAGCACTCCAAACACATACCAAGCAAGGTGGTGCATTGGTAAACCTTCAGATTCGCATTCGGGAAGACCTGGGTTCAAATCCCTGTCCGGCCATCCTGATAATAGTTTTCGTCGCTATCCCGAAATCACTCCAGCCAAATGCTTGGATGTTTCTTTGCTACACGTCTGATTCCTTCACATTCCTGCTTCCCTAAGCAACTTGCTCCTTCTTTAATGACCTTGCTATTGATGAGTTGCTAAGCCCTACCTACCTCTACCACGCGTTTTGCCTAATCTTCTTAGCCATAGAAATATGAGTAATGTTTTTATATAACTTTAGATTAATTTTTATGTTGAAAGTTATAAATTCATTTTTTTGGATATGGGAACATTTCAAGTTAATTGCTATACATGGTATTTATTTCGTGAGAAAACAATATTGGTGTACTATCTTCATTACTATGGCATTTTTGTAACACTATAATATGAGAAAAGTATTACAAGTTAATTGCTATTTGTGGTATTTATTTCGATAGAAATCAGTATTGATGTTTTATCTTCCCTTGTTATTACACTTTTGTAACATTATGAAAGTGAATTATCACCTCTCAGTATGTATAGGACTTATTACTTTTTTTATTGGTTAATAACCACAAAGCACAATATGACCTAGGAGGCAGCAACAATTGAAAGGTGAAGAAAGGAGGGGAAGGCGGGACCGGAGCCCATTGATTTTTCCGGTTGGTAGTCGAAAGGGGCCAGGAGTCTGCAAGGTTTAAAATGTCAAAACAAATGTTCTGCAATACACAGAAATTTCCTCTAAAAATCTAAATGTATAACATTGAGTAAATTAATTTTTAAGTGTTTTAAGGCAATATGTGAGAAAAGAGAAGAGAGTCTTCCTCGTCTATTGTATTTGTATTGTTTATTCCTTGCAACCATAAAAATGTATATCTTATAGGATTTTTCTTTGATAACCCGTGCTTGCAGTGACATTTCTAACAATCTCACGTTATAGTAAAGATTTCATCATCCAGGAATTACATGTCGTTTGGGAAAACCGCCATTCTAGACTTCTGCACATGCGTTATTTGTTTTCTTTGGCAATGAGACTGTGAAGGTTTTCCCAACATATTAGGTATTTTAAAATCTAAAGTGGTAAAAATATCTATAATGTTATAACGGACTTGAAGCAATGTTGTGGGAATACTGTATTCTGTGGTCAACACAGTTCATCATTTTGGGGAAAATGAAAATCTTAGTTGGGTGTACAGTCATCAAAATTTTGAGCAAGGCAATAAGAATTAACATGGATAAAATAAAAATTAGTAGAGTTAAATTACAAGATTATCGTGCAGTAGAAACTAAAACTAACTCTCGGAAACACCACCTACTTTTACTTTTGTAAATACGAACACACGACTATAGGGGTAATCTACTTCTGACATAGCCCCCTTGAGTATAGGACGATGCTGCTTCCCTGGATATAACCAGCATTCTGCAGACGCTGTGTGAAAGTGACAAATTAGTCCCCCCCATCCTTGACAGAAGGGCTGTTTCCAGTTCATCCCTCATGCAATGGGGGATTCAGGCTTGGCCAAGAAAAGAGAGCTGTTTCTTTCACAATACAACTACAGTTGTCCGGCCAGGAACCCACCCGGTATATTTAAAGAAAAAGACTTCTTTGTAAATAGAAGGTCAACAAACATTTCTGATGGTCGGTACTCGTTAGTGGGGTCCCGTGCGGTAATAGTTGCTAAAATAACAGTATAGGACTCTTCATACTATAATAGTTCATTTGGTTCTCATGTTAACTAATACACCTTAAAAATCAGAGTTAATTTCTGAAAAGTTTTATAACTCTTTAGATTACTCTGGTCAACATGATTTTTTTCAAAAGGAAACTGAATAATGACCCTAGTCCAGTTTTTTTATGCTGAATTCAAATATGTAATCAGATTTCTTCCATCAGGCATAGTTTTCTTGTGACAGTAATTTTCGCGTAATATACTTCTGTATGATGCTACTCGCTCCCTGTGAGATACAGGGCTGGTACGAGTTACCTCTCTGGCACAGACTACGGGCGCCTTGGATGTTGAGGGTTGAAACCTCGGGCAATGTTTTGTCCGCTTTCCTTCTGTGGCCGTAAGGGCAAAGCTTCGTCTGGGGTGAATTTGTTTGGAGGCTTGTTGTACTCTTTCTTACCAAGATGACTGCTACCATCTGTGAGGGGGAGAGGCGGGGGAAGCAATAACTTGGTCTCTCAGTGTTTTAATAAAGAAGTCTATATTAGTCAAAAAATATACACACACTGTCCGAATCTGTACCCAGCAAGTTGGGAGCCTTAAGGGCGGATCAAATACCAAAATGCTGACGGATTTTAACGTGGTGGATGTTAGGCGTCGGGGACTCAAAGGCTTCTTGAGCGACGAACGCTGTCACTTAGCTGTATCTGACTCTGATTTTCCCGCGCGTCTTGACTCGGCGGCGACACCCCAAGACGCCTTCTGCCTTTTCCCACGCATCTCGACTCTGAGGATCTCGCCGATACCGCTAGACACCTTCTGCCTTTTCCCACGCATCTCAACTCTCAGGATCTCGCAGACACCGCTAGACGCCTTCTGCCTTTTCCCATGCGTCTCGACTGCCTGTCAAATATTGCATTGTTTTGGTAAGCAGATGGCCAGTATTGAAATTTTAGTGGCAACATGTGTAGTGGTTTTCTGCTGTATATTGTTTTCATTTGTAAGTTTTATGAGTTTTATAAACCTTTCAATATGCCAAGAAAGTGTTTAAATAAACCAAACAATTTCTGCTATGTGTGTGGTGAACTGACCTTCAAGTCTCAGAGGCAAAATTTCACACCACTTGTGAAAAAATGTTATGAGCTTTATTTTGGGTGTAAAACTGGTGGTTTCAATAAAGACTGGGCCCCAAATATATGCTGTGCATCATGTGTTAGGCTTCTCACTGGATGGAAAAATGCTACTCATCATATGCCGTTTTCAGTCTCCCTATGATTTTGAGGGAACAGAAGTACCATTTAACTGACTGTTGTTTCTGCTTAACCAACATTAAAGGAATTAATTCCAAAACAAAATATACAGTTAAGTATCCCAATTTGGCTTCTGCAATGAGACCTGTGCCACATAGTGAAGAGTATCCTGTACCAAAGTGTCCAGATTTCATGACCTTAAGTGATAACTCCGACTCCGACCCAGCTCATACTGAAGACGAAAGAAAGGAGAGAAGTGACCCTACATTTGAAGCAAGTAGTTCATCAGAACCTCACCTTTTAACTCAAGAAGATCTTAATGATCTTATAAGGGATTTAAGTTTGTCTAAACAGTCGGCTGAGCTTTTAAGTCCCAGGCTCAAAGGTTGGAATCTACTCCAAAAAGATACATTGATATGCATTTATCGTAGTTGCAATAGTGATTTCAGTGAATACTTCTCTAAAGAAGGCCATGTAGTTTTTTGTAATAATGTTTGTTCATTAATGGAGGTTCTTGGACATCAACACCAGCCAGATGAGTGGCGATTGTTCATAGATTCATTGAAAGTTAGTTTGAAGGCTGTACTACTGCATAATGGGAATGAATTACCATCAATACCTGTCGCGCATGCCAGTAAAAATATGAAATTTTTGTTAGAAAAAATTAACTATACTAAATATAACTGGAATATCTGTGGTGATTTGAAGGTCATAGCTTTATTGTTAGGTTTGCAACTTGGATACACAAAATTCTGCTGTTTTTTTGTGTGAATGGGACAGCAGGGATAGGAATTCTCACTATATAAAGAAACAATGGCCTAAACGTTAATCTCTTATTCCTGGGCATAAAAATTTAACAAATACCCCATCAGTGGATCCCAAAAAGGAGTATTTACCTCCCCTGCATATAAAACTGGGACTTATAAAAAATTTTGTAAAAGCAATGGATAAAAGTTTTGCTGCATTTATGTATCTGAAATCTAAATTTCCTAAAATAAGCGATGCAAAATTGAAGGAAGGAATATTTATAGGGCCGCAAATAAGATCACTAATATCGGATGATGAACATTTTGAGGAACTGTTACATCCACCGGAAAAAGTAGTGTGGAAATCATTAAAAAATATCTGTTGTGGATTTCTTGGCAATAATAAAGAAGAAAACTATAGTGAAATAGTGAGTGATCTTCTGACGTCATACAAAGGAATGGGCTGCAACATGTCTTTGAAAATTCACTTCTTGGACTCTCACCTAGACTTCTTCCCTGAAAATCTTGGGGCTATCTCTGATGAACATGAGTGTTTTCATCAGCAGATTTCTACTATGAAAAAGAGGTACCAAGGCAAATGGAGTCCCAATATGCTGGCCAACTACTGCTGGCCCATGAAGAGAGACATCCCGAATGCAAAATATGGCCGAAAATCATCATATAAAACTTTTTAGATAAGCGTAAATTAGCCATATATTTATTATTTAGTGTTTCGTAAGTACTAATTATTTTAAAACTTTAAACATGTGCCACAAAAAAACCCTTCCTGATGGACGAAATCTCAGAACATATTTGGACTCAGCATGGCAAAGATAGTTAGATTTTGTTTATTTACTCCTTGTGAAAGAGAAAAACTTTTTTTGACCAGTGTTATTTGTTTGTGTAATTATCTCAATTTTAATGGTTTCTAATTATTTAAATACTGCAACAAAGGACGATATAATTCATTTAAGCAGTTTACAGATATCAGGAAGACTTCTTGGTTTACGACATATTAGTTTTATAGAAATCGTAAGACTAAAAAAATTTTTAATACGCATCGAGAAGTTCAATAATTCTATGGAAAGTCAAGAATATGTACATTTACCTACCTAGTAGCATAACTGGTACACTTCATTGGCAATTGTATGCAACAGTTATATTAATACCTAAGTAAAACTCGACTACAGGCAATATGTATGAGCAGGAAATAATTTGCATACTGAAAATATTTGTTATTATTAAAAGAATTTTTTATTATTTACACAGAAAGTGAATGACGTAAAAAACTACAAATATTCTTTTAAATTAATTACTGTATGTTAAACCCAGTATAAAAGTTTGATATTTAACTCTCAGATAAAATGTGAGCTTTATATAGAATACTAGCTGTGCCCACGGCTCCGCTCGGGTGGACTACAAAATTATTGTTTGGGTTTTTTTTTTAAATAAAGTCCATGCTTTTTATACTTTTTCCTGACAATGTCTGCACTTGCTTTTCAATTTCAATGAATGTAAGGTGAAAAACTTTGTCATTGAATGTTGCTCGCGTGGTTATAGTAACAAACTTATAGGGAGAAATAACAGTATTTGTTAGTAGACAGACACTGATCATAAACACAGAACAAAGCACTAGCGATGTAATTTTTTGTTGCTAGAATTGCTCTTTTACTTTCCTTGTAGATCTGGGTAAACGCTAGCAATCAGTTCTGTATCACACTGCACCAAATTACTAAAATCCCCCGTTAGTGAACCACAGCCCTCTGCATCTGTTTCTAACCACCCATTTGCAATTTTCAATAGTGTATCAGCATAATGTCCTGTATCAACGTCATTGTAGAGGTGCACTCTCATATTTGTCGTCAAGCCCAATTTCTTGACATTTGCCCATAAGCTTGACGACTTGAGACAAGCTTTGATTTCATCTGCTGGTGTGCCCCTCTGAATCACCAGTAGAGTTTGGCGGAAGTCACCAGCCAGTAATACAACCATTCCTCCCATAATGTCTGTATTGTTTCATATATCCTGTAGAGTTTGGTTTAGGGCCTCTATCGCTGTTTTGCTTTCGTCCAATGCTAACAACTTACATAGATGCAGTATTGTACCCCAAGCACTATTTTTACTAAAAAAAAAATTTCCTGAGGGAATGAGATTTTTTCGGGATAAAAAGTAGCCTATGTCACTTCCCGACGCTCCAACTATCTCTGTACAAAAAATCACGTCAATCCGTTGCTCCGTTGCGATGTGAAAGAAGGAAAAACAAACAAACACACTTTCACATTTATAATATTAGTTGGGATAACGTCAACATTGACTTAACATTTCACATAATGATTATCAATTAAGACAGAAAAAACATTATTTCTAATGTAGTTGACAAATTCTACATTGCATAACTACCAACATAAAATAAAACACTTATAGGTTGCAATTGTTTCGTTCTGCATGCCTCGTTATTTTAGTTTCTATTTTCAAATTGGTTGAGCTTCGTTATCTATGCAAACATACTTGCCAATAGAGTTTGTTACGTGTGGGAGAAGTTTAAATCTCCTGGCACAATATGCGTTGGTGTTGGTAGTTGGTGTTAGTGGTTGGTAGCAGTTTAAGTACAGGACGGTATATGTGAGATGGCGCAATAGGCGGTTGGTCCTAAAATTATTTCAACTCGTGGTTGGTGGTTGATGGTTTGGTGGTTGGTGTTGGCAATTGGTCATGTAGAAAGTTGAAAATATTAAATTTTTTACCGCCAATGCACCAATCAGAGAGCGTGTTGTAGTTTACCACCAACCGACCAATCAGAAAGTGTTTTGTAGTTTGGACATGTGATGGCAAATATATGTGAAAAGGTTGAAAGGGAGGAGGGTAGAGGTACAAATAAAAGTATTGATATCCGTCAGCGACCAGCAGTTTTCGATTTTAAAATCCCAATGTATAAACAGTACGGTTGATTTCAGACAATCAAAATCTTACCAAATGAAAGCAATATGACGTTCTTACAGATTTACTGCTACCTGGTGGCTCGATCGCGAAACAATTTACACCAAATGCGCCAATTGTCTATTGTGCCATGGAATACTTCGCACACCAACCACCAACATCAACACCTATCATGCCAGGGGCTTTAATACTCTTCAAAATACAAATAAAAGTCAAGACATAAAGAAATCAACTAAATTTAAATACAGTACCAATTTAGCATGCCGGAAAGTCCAACAGCAAGCACGCTCCCCCTGACCCAAGATTCGCCCTTGCCCAGCAGTCAGTCCTACCATCTTCGCCCATACAATCCCAATCCTAAGTCTCAAAGTACCCACTCCTGAGGTCGGAAGGGCTTCCCCCAAAGAAAGAAAAATTGTTGAAATAACAAAAAAAAAAAAA
>NQII01000222.1:1003451-1035709 GCA_002778355.1 Clitarchus hookeri | reverse complement strand
AAACTTTTGAAAATAATTTAAAATTTTGGGAAATCATGAAAACAGAAATATAATCCATAAAAACAATCAGAAAGCTTTTAAAACTCAAGGGAATTCATGAAGATCACTTTAAATCCAAGAAAGTACTTAAAAATATTTACCAAATTTTAGGGAATTTTTAATAATTAAAATAAGAACCTAAATATATAAATAAATGCATCTTTGCAGATGCAAAACTTCACAAGTCGCAAGAAAATCTTTGAAACTTGCACAAAATCATAGAAAATAAGAATTTTTTTTTTTAAATCTCTAAAAAAATCTTTGAAATAAAAAATTATTATTAAAAATAATTGTAACTTAGAAAAAAATTACCAAAAATCAAAAATCTGTGTACACATTTCAACATAATTTTTGCCCCCTCGGTGGCGTCAGTACGACAAACTCTCTTTAGATGATTGGTTAAGTGATTCCAAAAGTTTATTTCGAGTAGTTTTTTAATATGCTGGATGTGATAAAAAAAATTATGTATAATCTCGTTTCCATGGTTTGAGCTGAAGTGATATAAAAAATTTGGTATCTCAGAAAAAAGTCTCCAAAATTTAAGTGCCAGTTTAGGGCGTTTGTTTTCCAAACTTAAACCAATAAATATATATCTGAGGGCCACTTTAGGTAAAACAAATGATAATATTAGGTTAGCACTTATTTCTATCAAGCAGTCCGTTGCTAAGAAGCTGGACTTCGGAGAAGTGATAAATATCTTAGCCCAAATCAAAGTTACATATTTATATAACTATTAATGTAGAAATAAATTGTACATATTTGGCATATCAAATATATTTAAAGTTGCATATTACTTATATGCGATGTACACAGGTAATTCATAGAATAGAAGTTATTTATTAGTAAAATATTATTAGCATGTAGGTTAATCAAAATGTGAGGGAAAGGCCCATTACATAAGTTTTACAGAGTCCTGCTAGTTTCTAGTTACACCACTGTGTGCATTGCTGTGTTTTCCTTAAGCATCAAAAGAAATAGCTTTATTTAAAATCTTCTCTTCATGCCCGTTGGCCTCAATGGTGGAATAGGTATTTATATGCAAAATAAAATATTTGTATGCTTTTGTATTTTTTGTGATATTAGTTTCATATAAAACCCATTCTGCAGATTTCAGCAACAGTACCAAAATTCTTATATAATGTTTTCAAGATAATGATAAAAATGATGGAAACATTCAGAACATCAAAGATTTCAGGCTATATTTTCAGTCATGTAAAAGGCCTGAGATGAGCTGCTTAGAATAAAAATGTCTGGATGCCAACACTGTAGCTCTTCAAACAAAGGAGACATGTGACATTATGTAACTAAACTCTTGCATGGATAACTCGTTTTGCAGTATGTAGTGTGGACAAGAGTGGCGTGGGCGGAAGCTTGGGAGTGGAGGACGAAGGGTGTGAGCAGCAGGGTGGGAGGAGGAGTAGGTAGCTGGCTTATCTGATCTTACATCTTTACCGTGGGAAGTTGGCGAACAGCGATCACATTCTGGGACTGTAAAGGTTTTAGTATCCAGTATAGCCACAGACATTGGCATTAGATAAAATATTTAAAACATGACATTTCTTTGTAATTTTGTAGTAAGTATCTCAGCATTTAACATACATAATGAAATAAACTTCCAACTGAGAATTTAAACTGGAAGTGGAGGTCAATGTGTAACATTATAATCACTACTGCAAACAGGTAATGCAAAAATCTAGGTAAAACACCTTCATTATATGTGAGTTATTACATTATAGCATTAGCATCAATTTTTAAAGCTATAATGAACCAACATAGGTACAAAATACATACTGCAAATGTTGATCTGATGCAGCCACATTACAATGAAGATTCACATACATACATTTGTCTCTCAGGGAATTAATCACACATATATTGAACGATGGCATTGAGTCACACTGCACTGCAGCTTAGTATGAGCCAGCATCTAAGTCAAGCACATCACCATATAGTCTTTAGGTTATAATCAAAAGTAATTTTTGTTGGACATCGACAAAAATAATATGAGCAAACAAAAATTGTCAGCATTGAAAATCAAAAGCAAACATTTTGATGGATAAATTATTGCACTATTCAAAAATTTTGTGCTTAAAAGTTTTTTTAAAAATTAGGTTTTTGTGTCTTGTTTATGCGTTGTTCACTCTCCTCCATCTCCTCTGTGCAATATACTTATCTTCTCCTGTTCACCAAAATTTGAAAGGAGTAAGCAATGCTTAATTTCATCGGTAAGCTCACAAATGAAATATATTGACTGATTACTTACAAATGCATTGTTGTTTAACTTGTGCCTGAGTCTTATATTGTTTAATGGGTAAACTGAGACATCTGTTACTATAGCCATCAGTTGACAAACTCCTCTAAACAGCTACTTGTCAGCTGATGGATATATTGGTTTCTGTCACATGCTAGACGTATAAAACTTCCAAGTACAAAAAAATTAATTTTTTCAACACATATGCACCCAAGTGGGTTTGTCATTTGTAATTTAAAGCTAATAAAGATAATATAAAAAAAAATTTGAAAGTGATTATATGCATTTAGTTTGGTCTGTTAATGGTTATCAAGTACGTTGAGATGGGGTAAAACGAATGCAACCTTACAGTATTCTTAGCTTTTAAAACTCAATAACTTCGTAAATTCTAGGTAATAATTGCAAATAATACGACGCACTGGTCAGATGCTTCTGAATGTAAATATCAGTCAATATTTTTAGATTAATTTGGGTTGTATTTGTCATCATGATATTCTGAAGTTATACTTAACTCTAACTCAGGAGTGTACCAAAAACACATATATACAGTAGTTGATACAGTAATAGAAAAAAAAAACAATCACTGCACTGCGCCACTTTGACTGCATACTGAAGTATGAACATTAACCACGACTTCCTGTAAGTTTATTGTTTTCAAGTGTAAATGAATGTATGGGAAAGAAAAATAGAAAATATTTGTTTAATATTTTCTTGAAACAGCGATGGGAAACTAACAGAAGAATCATCATACCTATACAATGAGTCTAAACATGAGTGGTGGCGTGAACTCGTGACAAGTTTTCACAAATTTTTGGAGGTAAGGTCTATTTAATTATTTCCTGAAATTTTGAGATGTGGCCATCTAAACGAAATGTCACAAGATGAATTGTTCCATATCCCAAAACATATCGCAATGATGTATACTTGTGCAATAAATTTGCGGGATATTATATTGTCTTTTCAAAACCTAAGTTTCATGTAACTGGACGTTATTCTCAAGATGAAGTGTTGCATTAAAACATAATCAAACTAACTTACATCAACAACAAGAAGATCCATGTCTTGCTTGAAAGACGAACTTGGAACCATTGCACTATCAGTCGGCACCTGGCTACACCAAGACAGTCCGCTACAGTAATACAATTCTTATGATAAAATTGGGCAGGTCGGGGTGAGATATATATATAAGGATTAATGTATATTACATTTTTTTTTCAAAGTAGGAGACACTATTGTAAATATTGCTCACTTGATTTAATCCTCTTTACATTTATTTATACATAAAAAATTTGGTTTCAAAAATTAGTTACATCATTGATTTATTTAAAAATTATTTTGGAATAGTTTATTATGTAAGTACTTTTCAGAATTATGTGATCAGTAATTCAATTATTTATTACTACATATTTAGATGATTAGGAAAATGTAATAAGGACAAACAAACTAACGAGGTATCGTATTATCATAACATTTTATAGTTCTTAGAAATTCTTCTGAAATGCACTCAAAGATTTGTAGTATTCCATGTAGAGTGATTTGTGACTTTTCATCAAGACATGCAATAAACCATAAATAAATTGTTCTTTAATTGGATAATTTTGTTCCTGCATATACTATGCCATATTATTTCCAATATTTTAACTATTGCTAAGTTTATCTGATTTAAAATTAATGAAATCCTTATTTGTTTATATATAATCAATTTTATTTATGATCTTGATGTGGTGATTGTATGTTGTATATACATACATTTACATACACATACATTTACATACACATAAATATATTTATACATGCCCACTATATGTGTGTGTATATAATCTATTATTCATAATTTAGTGAATTTGTTTTATAATACATATAACTGCACTTTATTAAAATATTTATTGAATGTTAGCTTATGAGGTCAACATAGATAATATACATATGCTTACAACAAAAAATTTTGCCAGTGTGGTTAATTGCAGATAAAGAATAACAACCACTTTCGCATTCGTTAGTCTTCACTAAACCAATATCATAGTTGTACTACATGAAACTTTTATTACTATTTATTTAATAATTGGGATGGTAATGGACCTGTTAACAAGAAAACATATTACAGAACTAAACTAAGTTTTGAGTTTCATAGTCTGAAATGAGGCACATTCGTAATGTTACTCGGCTGTTGCATGTTGCCCTGTGTCAATATCCCAAAACTTGCTGGTGTAATCGATCGTCTGCCGTTGCTTGATATATTTCTGGCTGCTGAAGTTGATATCTTACACTGATAAAAGTTCCAAAATAGTAGCAATTAATACAGTAGGCGAATATAACCAAGTTTAAACTTCTTCTACGACATATATAAAAGTAATCTCAAAATTAAGCATTTTAATATTGAAAAAAAATATATATTAAATTTTTTGCAATATGAAAGACACACATGCTTGCTTACAATTACCAAATTAATAAATAAATATAAATATAAAAATACACTACTACTTTCCTATTAAAAGGATTATATTATTTTTAATGTACAAACCTAAATATGAAAATAAATTAAATTAATAACAGGAGTTGAGACACTGTGTACCACGCAATACAAATCATCAACTTTAAAATACTTTGTATTGTTGGTTTTTAGCTATTGTTGATATTTTTATCTTTAGCATTTATTAACTTTCGCTCTGCCAATTTTCTATAAGCCGCCTAAATGTATTCCGGTTCTGTAATGTCTTACCTAAGATCTTGTTTGGAGCAACAATCTCAGGCAACAAACAATATTGATAAAACCAGCTAAGCTTTGGCAGCATTACAGTTTCCCAGAAATTTGCATCCTGTTGTATTTTCCCAATATGCAAGCTACTTTTTGTATCAGTCATCATTACGAAGTAACACAAATCACAATATTTAGGTTACCTTGCACTCGATAGAAACGTGGATGCATCTTCTTCAACACAATTCACAATTTTCTAGGAAAAAACGTTTTTTTCTTCTAGCAGTTCCTTCAAGTCCAAGTTTTATTCCAGAGGGGGCACATTTTACCTCAACAATGGCATTTTCATTTGTTACAATACCGTCTGGACGTGCTCCCAAATATCCATGTTGCAGATCAATACATAATCCACACTTATCTACTACCAAACCACTTGCTCTTGAAACCGTTGTATGCTCATTGCGACGACCATACTCAATGGCTGAGGTCACAACTGGGGGTTTATAAAGCATTTGCTTTATTATATTTGCACAGGACGTAGAGTTTTTATGGCGACAAACTATACCAAAATTATTTGCTGTCAGTCATTTCCGCCTCAATTTGTGCCACAGATTACAGTCAGCTTGCATTTTAGTGTTTTCCATTATGGTAACCCTTACTTGAACACTTCATTGCAGTGAACTAATATACATATTACACTTTTCTGCTAGTTTGTCTACAGTTACATCACAGTCTGGGATATCCGTTACTTGGTCAACTGACAGTCCATGTTCAACATCTGCATCATCTGTTGAATAATCTGGTTTCTGCTGTGTTCTCCTCTAATAGATAAGTTTGCAATGTACAGAACTTTGGCGTTTCAATTTTCTTCCTGATAGTTTTTTATGGATTGAGCCGGGGCTCTTCCCTACCATTTGTTTAAAGGGGCTATGTTCCCAAGCCAAACCTTTAGGAAATCTCAATGCAGCAATATCACACTGATGTTGAAATGAGTCTCATTGTGAATAATTTTGCCTTTTACCTCCATTATATTTGGCTACAAGACTTTCGTAGTTCTCTGCTCCATTACTAATGCAATTTTCCTTTAGTTTCGGTGCCTAAACAACAAATCTTTCAAAATGCTTTCAACCTGCTCAAAAATTCCTTAAGTTTATGGGATTGGCTGCAGAAATATGCCAGACACTATGAATGGTCTTTAAATACATGTCTGGGACCATTACACAAGTCCTTAGATAAATCCTCTCCATTTTCACCAACTCATTTGCAGTGTTGTATTGCACCTCTTGCTGCAGAAGTTAGTTCAGGAATTACTGACTTCAGCATTTTTCTTGCTTCTTAGGGGAAATTCTTGTCTAATGCCAAAATATGCAAATGTCCTGTGTAATTTTGTATGCAGTGGGGTGTGCACTCCAATTTTAAAACCGTTTACCTATATGGAAACTTTTGCATAATTCGTGCCTACATGCTCGAATCACCATCCCCCACAAAATATTTGTATCTCAAGCCATGCATTTCAATGCTTTGGCAGAAACTTTCGACAATGATGTCCTGCTCCATCCCTGTAATGGTTTGTTGTTTCGCAATTTTTGTAGCAAGCATGGTCATTTGCTTTCTTGCATTCGGTCATGGCACTCTCACATACACCATAGTATTTGTTTCTTACACCCTGAAAAAGTAGCTTGCTTGTTCACTAGCCAATAATAACTGCTTGCAATAATAATAATATTAATAGTAAAGAAAAATACACTGAGTGACAAAAAAGTGATGCACCCAGAAGGAATTTTCCAAGTAGTCATGATTTCGTACTCATCCATATAATCACTGGGTGCTTAAACAGTTAGAGGTACAATGATCTTTAAATTTAGAAAGCCTACCAGACTGCATTCATGGTTTCACCATGATGATTGTGATAGTGTTTAGTCATGTGCGGAGCCAGTACCACAGGTACGAAAGGTCACCGAACACAGGGCATGTTTCATAATCACATTAGACAACATTACCAGCACTGATGGAATTTGATAGGGGCTGTACTATGAGTCTGCATGAGGTCAGGTGAATGTATCGTGCAATTGCTAGGTATGTGGAACATTCCAGTGTCATGTTATACACGCATACACATGACAAATTATGTTTTGAAAAGTATACATGAACAATTTATATTCTTGCTTAATGTATTCCCTAAAATTCATGGCACACCTGCAGATTTTTTTATCCGTCTAATTGTATGTGCCAAACAGTATTGGATACATCATTCAAAAACATTTTGTTATGCTTCAGAAACATAACAAAATATAGAGCTAATGTAGTGATTATGAACCACACTGTGGTACACATTTTATTAAACCTCAAAGCACATCTAAATTTTATGACACCACAGAGCAAACTAATGCACTAAAAAATGCTACTTAAACATTATTTAGTAATTATGTCCAGGCAGTCGTAAACACCTACCTAAAATTATAACTTTTATTGAAAAAAGGTACTATAAATGTGTGCAACAATGTCATTAGGTGTGAAGAACAAATTCAAAGTACATTATTTAAAATCAATTAAATATAAAACTAACTACAGTAGAGCACCCCTTAACCGGAATTCTCTCGAATGGAACTCCCCTTATCCGGAACTAATTTTGCAAAAAAAATTGAAACGTCGCAAAGTTGTGCCATAACTTTCCCGCGCTCGCAAGAAGTCTTTCGTTGTTCACACCAGACTAGCACGATGAAGAGACAGCCGGCCCAAGTGGCACAGCTACAGCTATGCTGCATAATGACACAAGTAACAGTGACTAATGGCAATGTGCGACATGCCGTTGGTTTTAGTGGTGCGACTTTCAGAATTTAGTGTTCTAAAGTGTTAGTGTACATGTACCGTATTTTAGCGTATATAGACCGCACCAGAAGTTTTTGATGAAAAATTAGTGATAATTAATATTTCAAGTATAGGCCGCACTGAATTTTTGCATTCCCGTAAATATTGCCAGGCCTTGTCGCGCTAGTGCGGCAACAGCAAACTATGGCAACGTCAAACTAATTAATTTGCTGTTGAATGTTATCGTTGCTGCGCCGCCTGGCCTCCGCATGCTGAAAAGTAGCAACAGCGCAGTATTCTGCGAGGAGGGGTGCACGCAAGCACATAGTACATGTTGTGGCAGACAGCAGTGGAAGAGATGAGCAGCGCCCCACGTTGTGAAGAAACACAACTGTCGCCATGAAACAGCACCTTAAGTAAATATTCTGTGGCAGTGATCAGAGCATGGCAGTATGAGTTATTGGCAGAAAGTGGTATTTACAGTTATAAGCATGTATGAAAATATTAAAAGGGCAAATTTATGCAATATTTATTATATATTTGTGAATTTCATTCACAATAAGAAGTGTGTCTGCCAGAAAAAATTCTCATTGAATAAGATAGTAACTAAATGCTGATTGTTATGTAATGTTAGGTGGTTGGTTGTAAAAAAAATATAGAGAGGACATGCTTATCACGAGCATACATCATCTAGAATATAAAATTATCATGTGAATTGTGAATCATTAATACAGAAGGTGTGGTTGATTTAGCATGATCGGTAGTCGCTGCATAATATTCTAATTCATAAATTTTAAATTGTAAACTTATGGGTGGAGATTACACGCATGTTTGACATGGCTCATAATATAAACAGAAAATTTCCCATTTTTTTTNAAAAAAATATAGAGAGGACATGCTTATCACGAGCATACATCATCTAGAATATAAAATTATCATGTGAATTGTGAATCGTTAATACAGAAGGTGTGGTTGATTTAGCATGATCGGTAGTCGCTGCATAATATTCTAATTCATAAATTTTAAATTGTAAACTTATGGGTGGAGATTACACGCATGTTTGACATGGCTCATAATATAAACAGAAAATTTCCCATTTTTTTTAAGAAAAATTAGTTATTCAATTAATTTTGTATTTATTCTCTGCGTAAGCTTGATGTGTCATGTGAGACAATTCTAAACATTAGGAGTTGAATCAATGGATAAAACAAAATCATAGCTGAATTATAACATAATTTATCACTGTGTACTCTCTCTGTGATTTGAATAAAATACATTAACTATACATTTATGATGTTCAAACGTTGGGCAAAAGATTTTTATGCATCAATAGTAAGTGGTGATATGTTTTTTATGAAACGAAGTCTCAAGTAACAAAAATTATCTTAAAAATGAGCTATTTTATTTATATGTTGAAATGCTTGCTTTAAATATATTAATGTGTGTATAAGTTATTGAGCTTCCTTTGTAGAATTTCCGAGACAATTTTAGCACAATAAGACAAAAATCCACAGAAATAAAAAAAACGTATATTTAAGTCAGTAATTTTTAATACACAGTTGTGTATAATGATAAGGTATTATTTTTTAGGCTTCCCATTTAAATTCATTAGAAAAAAATTTTAATTCACCAGAATCAGATAAATTCATAAACAATATTTAAAATAGGCTGTATGTCGAACTAAAACCATGGCATGTGTATATATTATAACTTACAAATCTTTATTCCTAACTATTTAAGAAGAGAAAGCTGAAAATAAGTACCTCATTTACATTTTGTTCTTGTCTTCTCAAGCTTCATGAATAAATGACTTGTGATTAGAGCACAAAGACCTCACAACGATGCCATACGTTTTTGTACCAATCTCAAGTCATTAACACTGACAGACTGGAAGGAAATACTGCATTTGTGCCTGTCTGACTAATGGCACTATGTGCTGATGAGGGTTGGTTTATGGTTTTATACCCTTCTCTAAGGGACTGCACACAACATAACACAGACCATCCCCAAGAACTTGCTCGCTGTTGGGTTTGTTCAGGATGGTTCAGCATGGTGAAGTCAGTCAGTAAACACTGATGTGCACAATGTTCAATCATAACAATAGATAAACATAAATTTTTTTTCTCTAATTTCCATCTTATGGGGCCCCTCAGGAAATGCGGCCCAGGCAGAGTACACCCACTTGCCCCTCCCCCTCTGTCCCAGGCAGGCATGATATTCAGTGGGGTTGGGTCAGGACATTGGATCAGCCTTTCAAGTTCATCCATGTTCTCAAACTGCTTCCTTATAGTCTTACCTTTACAAATGGGTGAAGTATCATGCTGAAATTAAAATTGACCAATTTCATATTATTGCCACATTGTTGGTGGTGTTGAATTTTTTATAATTGCTTCAAACGCCTTGAAATTCTTCGCACGAAAACCATTGAATGAAGATCATAATTCCACTTAAACTCAACTTTACAGTGGGTTGAATACAATCCTGTATATAATGTCCACCAGGTATTCATTACACCCATACATGTTCACTGGATAGCTACTTACAGTATTGTTACAATTTTATGTTTAGTTAAAATTGTACATTTAATCATTTGGGGGATGCGTAGTACTCAGAGATACAGTGAATTAAGTAGGTTTGCAATTTGTTGTATTTACATAATATTAGTTATACCTCGTTACATGAAATATAAGTTAAATCTGAGGATTATATAGATTTAGTAAAAGTTAAGTATGATTTATAGCCACGGAACATTATTTAGTTTGGATGCTATTTAAATAGAACGTCATCACCTGAATCATGGCTCCGAAGGCTAATGTCTGTGGACATATTACGGCGGTCAACACACTCCATCTCCTGGCATCTTCATCTCGGCGACCAAGGACAAAAGATAGTGTCCGCAGCGCTTCCAGCCTTAATAATGGGCGCATGTTGACTAACAAACTCTAAGGCCTTCCGCCCCGTTGGAGGGAGTTCCTTGTGTTGTGGTTCGGGTGCTCGGCTCGTGACCCAATTACTGATATTATGTTTGTGAGAATGTGATTGCCTGATTGCAAGCTCATAACAGTATCCCCTGTGTTTATAAGCAGGATGTCCTATCTCGCATGGTGGATGGAGGTAATGTAAATATTTTGTTTGGCTTATAATTTGGACATCTTCTTTTGGCACTACGAAAATGGTTAGGGTGAAGTCCTCTTCGGTACGGTAGGATAATTAATCGGAAGGAAAATTTACGTGGTAGGAAAGTGTTTGCGGAACTGACATAGGCGTCTCTCTTGCAGTGCGTAACGAGGTAGGGCGGCTTGTGTGTTGTGCTGAGTGTGTACAGCAGCGTGGGCCTTGAACTTGGATTCCGTTGTGGTGTGCAAATCCTATTAATTATTTTTTGAACTAATAAAATTGAATGTAAATATTATGATGCAACAAAGAAACAAAATGGCAAGTTTTAAAGTTCAAGAATTATACTGAAAATAGCTCCCTCTGGTACAGAAATATTATGTTTGTACATAGAAAAAAATATCCTGAAAGAGAAGTTTTAATCAAAAAACAGTGTCAAAGTACAACAAACAACAGTCTTATATGTCCTGTGGACTAGATCTCAACACTTAGCCTATGTGACATCACAACAGTAGAATGTGGAATAATTTGTATAGAAACGTAGCACGTTGAGTTTATATTACCAATATTATTTTTATATAAATTTCAAAATTGAAAATGAAAGTGCAGCTGCTTTTCAAACTACGTTTCAATAAATAAAGAAGGATTGAAAGGGAGTCTTAAAGTAACATACTTCTATGATAATGATGTACAACATACAATTAAGCAGTGATAATTTTATTCTTGAGTTATTTGTTTAAGAAAAGTATTGAAATTTGGCGTCGTACATTCTTTAGATAATAATAATAATCTCAAGTTATTTAAACAATTAACATGTATATGGCAGTATTTTATAATACAAAATATTATTATTTTAAATATATTATATAGATTATTTTTTATTAATATTTATTTTTATTTTTATTAGAGCACCGAGTCAACTGAAAAGATAAAATAATAACATTGCGCCTGTGTTAGTAAGTAATACATTGTACATAAATTTTTTTTCCGTGAAATTTCAGTGTTTTTTAAAGTAAATTGAGTTTTGTGTTGATAGCAACATTTCCCTAGGAGGCTTTTGTTATTTATACCATTAGTATTTAAATAATAATCAAATCACTTGAAATTATACTGTGTGATCTGCCAATCGCTGGCTTGTTGACAACGGTTAAGAAATAGTGTGTGTCTGTTGAAAGTTTACATGTGTGCGTATATTTCGCTGTGTGTTTTGTTTTTCTGTTTGTCTCGGGCGTGTGTTATATTAGTGAACTAGGAAACGTGAGCTCTGTTACCTGGTGTGGAAAGAGTGTAAACTGTGGCATTGTTACTAGTATTGAAAGGTGCGTTGTCACATCGCGACGCAGCAAATTACGTCTGTACAGACAGTTGTTACATTGTCCTCCTCCAGAGGGTCTGGTGATGCGTGGCATAACGTCACAGGAGTTCTCTTTTTGTTTCACACGCATGGCTGCTGTATCTCGGCCATTCTGAAACTTACAAAGATTAATTAGTAGATTGTAATTATAATTATTATAATTTGCATAAATGTTTTTATATAGCGCTTATTTTTCAATTACATTAGACTTGCAAAAGTATTTTACAATCTTAATTCCAATTTTGTCTGTTTTATTTTATAGGGCGTGCCTATACGTACAAAATTCCTTTTTGTATTTTTCTATAAAATGATTTACTTTAACACATAATGACAGACAAAATATTAATGTGTATATATTATTTCATTCTCAAAGTTAGCAATTGATACATGAATTTAACTAATATAATTCTTCTTTGCTGCAATCTCCTATATTGAATATTGCCTGTGTGCTGTTTGCGCGTATATTCAATTATTTTTAGTTGTTAAATATTATTTGAAATTACTGTGAAAGTGATACATTGTGCAAAGTATTATAACACTAGATCAAATTTACACGAAATTTGCTTCAATATATAACAAAACTTAAAGTTTAAATGATCTGTATCACTACTTCCAAACACAAGCAATAAAATACAATAAACGGGAAAATCTGCACTGAATAGCTTACCTCAAGGATGTCGGAAAGGAAGTGCCCTCGTGGTTCACTTCCAGTTACTGTGTTGCATTCAGGACCCACAGTTAAAGTCCAACTCATCCCAAAGAGCTCATACTGCCTGGAATCACCTCATCAGGTCAGTAGAGCAATGAGCAGACCTCCAGGGTTTGGGTCGGCATCCCGAAAAGAGCCCAAAAGTTCTGCACTTGTGCGAAAAACAAAGCATTTTGTGACCTCCTGGGTAAAGACTACACACAGACATAGTGAATGTGGGTAAACTATGGATTCGACCTTCACAGCCGAAGTGGGTGTGTCCCTTGTACTGCTTCCCATTTCGTTAATAACCCTTGTCATTTTGCTAAAGTTTTCCATCCTTACATCTTCTCCAGCAGTTGGTGCATCAAATTGACTGGTCCAGCGTAGCTCTAGTACGCCTGGCACCACTGCAGTTGACTAAACTTCCGGATCGTTGTACTGCTTAGATTTGACAGCAATCATTCAATCCCATTTTCGTATTGACATTTGCATGAAGGAAGTGCGTGAAGGTTTTCTCAATATAGAACACATTAATTACACTTAGCTATAAGGCAGGCATTGGGCGTGCACACAAGTTACTTGTATGCACGGCCACGGCGGCACTCAGGCACGCAGCAATGCTGACAAAGCATGGAATGGAGTTGGGGGGGGGAGGCGTAATGTTGCCACTGCAATATTTCATAACTGGGTTGCGCTGTGATGACCTTACTTCCTACTTCCATTAGCAACTTTTTTAAACGGGCTTCTTTTGAGCCTTTAAACATTATAATGCCCAATACACGCAAATAACACTTGCTAAGTTAAGTAATTAAACATCCTAACATTACACATTACATGAAACACAAAACAGTGATGCGATATTAAATCACTATTTTAACTACATGCATTTAACATTGCCCATCATAATTACCTGAATGTAATCTTAATATTTTATTTAACATGGCAAAACACGCTAAATAAGTTATTAATATTATCGGTTACATGTCTTACACTCTATATTTATTTATTTTGTCTTTGTTAAGTTAACATTATTTTAAGAGGTTTAAATATAGTTTCATACGTCATAGAGACATCTGTATTAGTTTTAATACAAGTATTTTTATTTTGTGCACACAGGTGATTTGAGTTTTTTATTTTAATTCAGTAGTTTAGAATTCATTTTAAGAATTATTTATAATTATTGAATAATGAATGCAAGATGTGCAAGTCTTTTTATTTATGTTTGAGTTAAAGTATATATCTTCATGTATCTATCAGACAATTAGTTTAATTGTTTAACATGTACTTTGAAGAGGAATTTGATTATTTAAATCATTTAAATATCTCTACATTGCATAGTTTAAGATTTATGATTTGTTTTTGTTTTAACTTTTGAATGAAAGTGCTAATGGATTTAAATTTTTAGCAGTGGCTTGAAATTTTAGTTATAGTTATAAAAGGATTTCGCTTTGCACTTATATTTAGTTGGAGAATATGGTAATTTATTTTTTGCTGGCCACGAGAGGGTGGAAACGTGAGGCGTCTCCTACCATTGTTATAATATTATGTTTAACTCACTGCATCAGTAATTTCATAAGGAAATAGCATACTTCCAATGCACATGGAGGATTCAACATGTAATGTTACTTTAACATGTGTGAAATCATAATACTTTATGTATCCTTTAATTCTTCACTTCTTTAGTGGGTTATATTATTTATGAAATTTAAGTAATTTGAATTACGGGTAAGATTATTTGGTTAAATTTAAATGTGGATTCATTCATTTATTTATTGTTAAAATATGTTCTAAGCGTGGGTGGGTGGAGTAATTTTATTTGAGTTGTGGGAAGAGGTTAGTTATTATTTCACTTGGCTATAAGAAGCTGGAACAGACCGGCGTCTGCACCAGTGTTACAATTTTATGTTTAGTTAATCTTTTACATTTAATTATTTGGGGAATGCATAGTACTCAGAGATGGAGTGAATTAGGTAGGTTTGCAATTTTGTAACGTTCCGCTGCGTACACTACAGACTGTTTACTTGCCTCGGCTTGCTCGGGGTAGAAACACGAGACTCAGTACCATTGGATGTTCGTTGATTATGAAAGAAAGTTCAAGTTCGAAGTTAGTTTGTTATATACTTTATTTATCCTTTGAATGACACAGTTCACATACGAATGTCCAGTATGCAGAGTACGAACCGTTCAGATAAATATCCAAGTACAGAACAGCGTCACAGTGGTTTACCGTTTATGTTAATGTCTCAAAGCTTGCATCGCAAGACTAATTTAAGAAGGCAGGAGGGATGCTCGTTCCCTCCTGGCACCCTAACGACCCCCCACACCGGCGGAAATAAGTAGATAGAATTTAGTTTAAGTTGAAAAGAAATGATTTGAAAAGAATTAACGGTCGCGGGTGCTTGCCGGTGTGGGTTAAATTATTCACGCCTCATGCGTCGTCACTCGCCCTACGCGTCCTCTTCAGCAGTTGATTACTTTGTTGCCCAGGCGATAGGCACCACCAGTATATATTGGCCTATCGCCCCCCTTCTCCTGCGATAAGCGCCTATCATCTCGCAGCAGCGTGAGAACTGCGCTGTCCCACGCTCCGCCTGACATCGATACTGCTGTGCCCGTTACCGATACTGCGTCGCAGGAAACTAAAACTGTGCTGTCAACAAGAACGAACTTCGCGGTCCACAAAAACTTGTTGACGCACTCACCTCCGGATAATAAACTTCTCGTATAACAAAACGGCACCGAAGGAACTAATCTAATTAATGATGACGCTTCCCAAAAAACCAAAGTTTGAAACGAAACACTACCGGACTCCTGATAAACGTTAACCGCAAACACGGGAAACGAGCCAGCACGGCTTTAAACTGAAAACCCGATAAAAATATACTGAAACTTTCCCGAGCTTCATACATACGAAAGAATTCTACACCCAAGTCCCGAAAAATTTAGTATATTGCGTCATTACAATTTGTTGTATTTACATAATATTAGTTGCAACTTGTTACATGAAATATAAGTTAATNAAGTATATTGCGTCATTACAATTTGTTGTATTTACATAATATTAGTTGCAACTTGTTACATGAAATATAAGTTAATTGGAGGAGCTCAGAGATGTAGTAAAAGTTAAATATGATTTAATAGTCACAGAACATTATTTAGTTTGAATGTTTTTAAATAGAACTTCTTTACCTGAATCATGGCTCCGAAGGCTGATGTCTGTGGACGTATTACGGCGGTCGGCACACCTCCATCTCCTGGCATCTCCATCTCTGCGACCAAGGACAAAAGACAGTGTCCGCCGTGCTTCCAGCCTTAATATTGGGCACGTGTTGACTAAAAAACTCCAAGGCCTTGGGCCCCTTTGGAGGGGGTTCCTTGTGGGTTTGTTCGGGCACTTGGCTCATGTCCTAATTACCGATGTTATGTGATTGCCTGATTACAAGCTCATAACATTATATAGTACACTATCTGATCAAAAGTATCAGGACACCCCTCTGTAAATGTAAAATTGTCCTAGCTGTCACTACAACCATTAATGCTGCTATAAAAGGCAATGGGCACAATGTTGACCTGTGCAATATGGGCAGAATGGGTGGAGTAAGGGAGCTCAGTGGCTTTGAATATAGTGTAGTTTTTGGTTGCCAAATCAGTAAGTAATCCATCAGAGCCATTTCTACCCATCTTTTTCAGAGATCTCCCATTTCCCCCGCCCTTTCATTCCGGCACTGCTCCATACTCGCCTCGCTTCACCCTGATCAGCTCTTAAGACCTTAATGTTAAGAGTCACCCAAATATTTTCACGTACTCTGCCTTTCTCAAGTTGATCATCAGGAATGTGATTGTGAAGTGGAAATGGGAAGTCACACCTACAACAAAATCACTATCGGGTAGGCCACATGTGTTGATTAACAGAGACTGTTGAGCAGTGAAAAAGTTAATACAGGAACATCACATGTAACAGTGTGGTAACATCACCCATGTATTCTGCCGCAAGCACAATGATTGTGTGCGGGGGGGTTATGAGGACTAGGGTTCAAAGCCCAGGCACCTGCCCATAAACCACATTTTGTCTGTGAAAGCAAAGTGCCACATTTGGTGGTGTAAATAGCACCACCACTGGAAAGTGGACAACTGGAGATGTGTGATTTGGTGTTATGAATCATGGTATACCATGTGGCAGTCCAATTAATGAGTTTGGATGTGGTGAATGTCAGGTAAAAGTTACACGCGGGCCTGTATAGTGCCCATGGTGACATTTGGTGGAGATGGTGTGACAGTGTGGGGGTGTTTTTCATGGAAGGAACTTGGTCCTCTCGTAATACTATGGAGCATGTTAGAGGTGAGCTCCTTTGACCAGCTACGTGTTGTCTACATTAGAAGACCATTTCAGAGATAACTGTGTGTTCAGCATGACAGTTCTCCCTGCCATAAAGTACGATCTGTTCATGAGTGGTTTGTGGTGCCAGAAATGAACTGTCCAGCCCACAGCCCTGACCTCAATGCCATCGAACACCTCTGGGATGAACTGGAATGACAACTGTCTGCCAGACCCCAACAGCCACATCACTTACTATATTCCAACGGTGCTGCAGAAAGATTGGTCAGCCATTTAGCTTGGAGACATTCCGACAACTGGTTGACAGTCTCCTCCACAGAGTTAAAGGTGTAATATACCCCGTATTAATGTCCGTTACTGGGTATTATATCCGAGGGTCACTTATAGGACAGTTTTGTATGGGTGTCTGGATACTTTGATAAAATAGTGTAGATTCGTTGCTCCACAGGATGTTCTTCCATTGTTTTAAAGACCAGTAACACTTTGCTTTGCACAGTTATATATGACAGGTGACATTCCCTTACAGTGGTCTTTGGCTTTTGAGCTGCAATTCAACTGCAAAAACCTCCGAATGGATTGGTATGAACTTGATTTAGATTGAGAGTTTTTGGCCAGTGTTTATAACGTCTTATTTGTTTCGCCACTCATCTGGGGCTTTGATAATATCACAGATATAATTCATGGTTCCTCTATGTATATATTTTAGTATTGCCTATTAAGATATTGGTTAAAGTATGAAAGTGTAATACTTTTGGTTAGCTATGTAAGTCAGTCATGTGACCGCAGCCATGTTGGATGTGTCTATAGTGATGGTCAAGGTTAACGAGTGGAATCTGTTCTGTAAGCTAAGATATAAAGAAAGTTCATGTTAGTTAACCTAGTAATCACAATCTTTATTTGCCATAATGTGACAGATAATCCCAGTGCTTCAATTTTTTTGGCTTTACCAGGTTTGTGTTTCTGCACCTTAACTCATTTTCATTTTACCATTACATCACCTACTGTTACATACAGAGCTTGCCTGGTATCTTAAAACTAGAATGACCAAACCTGTAGGCATCAATAATTATGCCTTTTTAAAATTCACTGAGCTTGCATTATGTATTCCTATTGATGCTTGTTGCTGCTGTACATGTCAAAATACTTTTCAAGGTCTTCTTGTGAGGGTATGGGCTTGTATGTACAATCCCATTTACTTACCAAGGGAGGCAGATGATTAATGCAATTTAGAGTGGTACTTTATGTGGCTCATTACATATATGTTGCTGTGTCAAAAATATGGTAGTTTCTTTGAGCATTACATTTATTTAAACCATTTCAATGGTTTACCTGTAAGTTAAATCATTTTCAATTTTTTTTAACCTCCTAGTGATTGCTAAATGAGATTTTCTTTCACATGATTGTTAATCATATTTCTTAGTTTTGCATGTAAAGTGATTGTATGTTCTTGTAGCTGAGTTTTTAACTATCATCATTAAAGAGATTAAGTTCTAAGAAGTAAACACCATTATCGCTAGTCGTATCAAATGTCAATTTGTATCTGTGCATTGTGTGGGGTTAATTTTTCTCATTACGCAACCACTGGCATTAGTATTTCGTGGAGGTCGACAGGGATATATTCTCCAGTTGCATTGGCCTGTGTGTCTTTATGAATGAGGAGTCGAGGGAGAATGCAGGTTGAATTAGCATTATAAAAAAATCAAGGTATTTACTTTTATTTTTATATTGTGATTGTCAGGAAGTGATGATTTTGGGTATTTATTCTTTATAGAAATCAATGTATAGTGGCAAGAATCTCTCAACTGTAAAACTTAGAGAAGAAAACGACGACTATACCCAAGGGATTGATGACAGAGAAAGCAATAATGAAAGTGAACACAGTGATCATTTCACTGATACAGAACAGTCTGCTTCCAGCATTTCAAACAATGATGATCCTCTTCTGCAGGGCCTAGTTATATAAGAAAAGATGGTGAAACAACACATTGGTCTATGCATCCTCCCCGCCTTAATACATGTACTGCAAGATGTAACATTGTTGCACATCTTCTGGGCATAAAAACTGTAGCAAAAGATGCCAAGACAGTTTTATATTGCTGGAAATTGTTTTTCCCAGACACAGACCTAAATTAAATTGTTGAAATCACTAATATTTATTTGAGAAAGCTTTGTGATATCTATAGTCGTGAAAAAGATTTCCAGGACACTAATTTTGAAGAGATTAGTGCTTTAGTGGGTCTTCTATATCTAGCGGGAGTCAAGAAAGCTCAGCATGTGAATGTATAAGAGTTGTGGAGTGATAATGGGACAGCACCAGTGTGTTTTAGAGCCACCACGACAGTGAGTAGATTTTATTTGTTGCTCCGTTCATTATGTTTGGATGATATCAATTACAGACATTTGCAAAGGTAACTAATAATGTAGCATCTATATGAAAACTTTTCGATGATTAGTTGCTATAAAGTAAATTTATCAGGTTGGAGAATATACAGCTGCAGATGAAATGTTGGAGGCATTTAGAGGTTGGTGTAAGTTCCAGCAATACATCCCAAACAATTCAGATAAATACAGAATAAAAATTTATGTCCTAGTAGATATACACATGTTCTACACAGCCAACTTAGAAATATATGCTGGGGTCAGTAGCCTGAAAGCAGCTATAAAGTAGACAATGATTCAAGAAGTGTTGTGATGCGTATTTTATTGCTCCAATCCTCAACACAGGAAGAAATGTCACAATGGAAAACTTCTTCATCTGTTCAGTGGGCAAAAATCTTCTTGAACAGAGGAAACAATGGTCAGAACATTGCAAAAAAATAAGAAAGATATTCCACCTTTATTTCTCACTGTCAAAGATAGGCAACAGCACAGCAGTATGTTTAGATTTTAAAAAACTGTTTTACTAGTGTCTTACATTCCAAGAAAAAACAGGAATGTGCCGCTTTTATCTACCCTTCATTCTAATGACAAAATTGATTATGTCTCTGGCAAGCAAGAGAGACCAGAAATAATGACATTTTATAAACAGACAACAGGAGGTGTAGACGTGTGTGGTAGATGAACTGAAAGACCAATATACAGTATCCAAAGTAAGTTGCAGATGGCCTTTGACTATATATGTTTTCTCTTTTGAATATTGGTGGAATCAACAGCCAAATAATATACAGAGAAAACACCAATGATTATTTTTGAAAAAACTAGCTCTTGAACTTGTGAAACTGTACCTGGTAAACCATTCTACTATCACAAACCTGCTACAGACATCATGTAATGTTGAGAAAAAAAACAGGTGTTGAGCAGAGTAAGAAGAGACAACATGAAGACATACCTCAATTTTGTGCTCTCTGTCCTTGTAGAAAGAACAGGAAAATGAAGAAAGCTTGCAATATGTGTGAGAAGCCTGTATGTCCAGAGTATTCTACATACACATGTCCTGAGTGTGAAGAAAGTGCACAAGGTGAATAAATTGACTTTGACAGGTGTCGACATCCTGAAATATGTTTTAACTCCATAAATTTGCATGTGATGTTGGTAACAAAAAACAGGAAGATATTAACATACAATGCTAAAGAATTTTCATATACTACAGTTATGTAAATATTACGTACTTTATATATTTATATATAATGCTTAAATACTTAAATTAATTGATTTTTTTATTAAAATTCTTGGCAAGCATTGCATTATTTTGTATTTAATCTTTTGCATCTGATTTCCCCCAAATTTAAGAAAATAATTGTATTTATTATACTATTGTGAGAAAAAATCTCGTGCTCTACAACTTGTGCAACTTCTTTCTTAGCAACCACTCGTGGGTTAAAGAGTCTGTTGCTCTTATTTTCAGCAACAACCATCACAAAAAGCCACAGATAGGGAGACATGTAAGATTGCAAAGCCAGTAGGAAACATGTAAACACCAGTTTTGAAGGGCAAATGTCAGTGCTCATTATAAAAGTGTGAAACATAATTTGATATGAAGGTATGACAAACATTTTACGATATGTTACAAGAAATGATCATTAGCTTATGCAGGAGTCATCATATATATAACATGTACATCCTTTACAACTTAATTATCAGTAATTTCATATAGATTTGATTAAGTTGGTTGTGAAAGTTTTATTGGTTTGGTGTTGACAGTCATCTTGTAGTTATTTTTTGAGCAGGATCATCTTGCCAGATTGTTGTGACATCTGTTGATGCATATGCCCCAGTTTTTGAGCATTTGTAAGGAGAAAATAGTAACATAACTGATAGTGTTGATATATCAAACTAACTAGGTCAAATAAGCCAACTAAGGAACATGTATGAACTGGGTTTTCCTATTACATAAAAGTGTATATGTAGTAAATTCTCAAAATGTGGCCATAATAGACTGCTTTATAAATCTAAAAATATTAGAACTTTTAGTAGATTTGATTGTGCAATACTTAAAAGCACTTTATATCATGTTTTAACCATAAATAGTATGTTAATTTGTTTAATTTTAAATTATAGGTGTGATGCAGATCCTGCTGCCTTGGCAAGATATGTAGTTGCCTTGTTGAAGAAAGACAAGCCACTTTGCGAACTACAACAAACAATGATAGAACAACTAGATGTTTTCCTTTTGGGTAGTAAGTAAGATTTTATCATACAGTTATTTTATTTTGTAGTTACATTTTGCATGTATATTTAAGGTCGTTAAAGTGGAGGTCGTTAATGTAAGCTTTAAAAACTTTTAGAAGATGATGATGTAAATGAAAAAAAACTTGTGAATTCAAATACTTATAGTGTTTATGAATATTAGCTATAAATATTTTATGTATAGAATTTATTTTAACACTAAATAAAATCACATAAAAAGTTTTTTTAGCCTACCAGTTTAAGGGAAAATAATGTATATATTCAGGAATCTTCCCTGAAGCTAATAAAATAATTACTTTTTTTAAATGCAATTAATTGTTGATATCTCAGACCTAATTATCCTGAATTTCAGATTACTTATACAGGCAAAAAAAAATTTTTTTTTTATAAATGTAGCCAAGTGGTGAAAAAAACATTTTTCATTTAACAAACTATAAAAGCTCAAGATAATACTGGATGTCATGTAATTTGCAGATACAGACTGTACCATGCGAATCTGTGATCAAAATTAAGTATAAAATACTCTTTGGTAAAAATCCATAGGACCCTTCGTTTACGAGAAAAACTACAAGTAAGGTCCAAAAACCATTGTAGCAAACATGTGGTATTCCGATTAGATAAAGGTGAGGTGATGTGGCAGTGCTGCAACTAATGTGTCGGTCATAAGGCAAGAGAACGAGCCGAACTCAGTAGTGTCAAAGAGGCCTTGGAGTTCACATGCAGTGAGTAATGACATGGCCAATGACCATGGGTTCATCTGGCGGTCAGACTGCGTGCATGTTGCATGCATCCAACATGCGGGAAAGTGCATTGCTATGGGCAGAGTAAACTTTGAACATTTGTTATAATGTTTCAACGTTTTGTATGCTGATGCTCTATGCTGTGCTTAACATGAAATAGTCATTTTATCTACTTTAATGTAGTTTTTCTCGTAAACTAAGAGCCTTTTTTTACCAAAGGATATTTTCTACGTAGTTTTTATTACAGATTCGTGTGGTGCAGTTCTTATCTGCGAGTTACCTGCCATCTTGTATACTGTATGTAATATCGTACATTTAAAACTCTTATTGAACACTGTGTTTATTTATTACGTGTGTGTACAGTATATGTAGTAGATATATTTGCAAGAGTAAAATCAATATGGAATGCAATGTCTTTGTGAAAATGAACAGCCAGTCAATGGAGATGTGGCAATGTAGTCTGCCGCTATCTGAGGGGTTTCCCTTCCTATCCCCATGCAAGGTCAGGATGCACAAGTCACTTTAAAGATGTCATGCTATGCTGCACAAAAAGACAGCTGCTGGTTAGGGAACCATAATGGAACCTAACAGAAAGTGTGCTTTTAAGTGTTGCAATAGATTAAAATTAATTCAAAAGCTTGAATCTTGCATTTTTGTGGCAAATATGTACCTTGAATATGAAATCATGGAACAATTATCAACGTAAACAAAATAAAAACAAGTTACAGCAGAGCCCTGATTTTATAAAGCATCACGATTCATAAGAATAACTTTCTAAAATTGAGACTGACTGAATTTAAGCCCCAATAACACAAAAATCATGGTAAAAGTATGGTTTTCCGCATGAAGTCAGGGTTTCTTTATCTCTGGAGCAAAAATAAATTTTTTTTTTTCATATGAAACATTTATTTTATACAATAGGCAGACAATTTTAAAATTAAATGGCAGACTAGAAAGGTATGGATATATGTGTGTGTGTGTCTCCCCTTGCATCCAAAAATATTCAAACATTGAGCACGCTGTAACTTTCAGCTATTGTTAAGTTCATTTTTAATTACTTCTTGCTGAAACACCAAATGTTTCATTAATAATGCATAGATATATTTCATTATGTAGATGTCTTCAGAGTAAAATGACACAGACGGATGTTTGTGAATTCTCATTGGTATCGAAAAGAAGTTTAAACACAGTGCTGCATTAATTTCAATAAGAGCATAAGTCCATTTTCAAATGCATTTTGCAGGAAAATTGATGGTTGTATTAAAAATATATAAATTAATTTCAATATTCAGATGTCTTAATAATAACATGATAACACAGACGAATATCTGTAGCCTCTCATTGAAACCAAAAAGAAAGTTTAAACGGAGTGTCGTGTTTAACTTTAAGCAGGTAACCACCTCCACCACATTGGAAAATTCCGCTAAGGATTCAGTAACATTTGTTTTTAATTTGACAGAGTTTGACCACTTCACATTAAGACATCCATACAACCACAATGAGGTGGAAGAGGGAATTTTACAAGAATTGTAGACTGTCTTATTTAATTGTAAACACTCTGAGTGGAACTATGCAAGTATTGTATACAGAACACGCTTTATTTCTAGAGTGCAGACCACTTTACTACACGTGCTTGGTCCTTCCCACACATGTCTGTAACATCTTAAAGGTGAAGGGCTGAAAGGTAATTGCTGCAATTTACACCATCATCTCAAACATTTCAAATAGCCTGTTCTGTAATCTGAAAATTAAGTTTTACTGTGGCATATCGTACTGAGTTAAACTATTTAAGCACTACATATATTCGTAATAAATTAGGTCTTGGTTTTGCTATGCTTTAATTTGCAGTTTTTTTTAAATTTATAACTTTTAAGACAACATAGTTCAACAGTGAGGAACTGGTTGTACAGTATGCTGCATCCATGACATAGCTGGCAGATGACTTTACAGGCGGCCAGACACAGTGACGGGCTGAGTTGCTTGGAAGTATGTTTGCAATGCATCTATTAACGCTTTTAACCGCCATTTGCATCATATGATGTACGTCTGTATTTTGATTCTGTTCATGAGCATCACATTTATTCACGTTACTTCTGTAACATCTTCCATAAATTATTTTATAAACTATGATAATTTTCTTTATCTTATTTAACTAAAGTGATAAATTCAATAAAAAGACCTTGACAAAAAAACACATTTTATCGTGGCAGTGAGGTAGCGCTTGATTAGTTTTATAGAACGACTTCAATAGTATCTAAACAAAACTGAATGCTATATTTATTGCCACATTTAATGTACATTTAGCCCAGAATACAGATGTGTATTTCAATAAATAATAGCAGCTGTCTTTGTTTAGAATCACAACTTATAATTATCCCTTCAGTAAAAAGCTTTAATTATAACTTGGACAACCTGTCCCTCCAATTAGTTAGTTATTGATGCTTCACTTTATAACCAATATTTCTTTTAAAAAAAGTTTTTATGTATGCTTAGTAGTAAAATACTCCATGAAGTAATCTACTGTAACACGTCATAGTTGCATTGTATGCATAATTTTATTTTATTAAAAAAATATACGTAGTTGAAGTTTGTAAGTTTAGTGGTTATATCTTAGTTCTCAAAATAGTAACATGTGGCATGCGAGCACATCGTGCTGTCATCTGGGCAGTTCCAATGTCTGACATGGCCACTAGAAAGGTCTCCTTGTGTACATTCTAGCAACTTCATCTAACCTGTGCAAATCCTAGTACGTTCACCTGTGAGTGATGTTTGTGAAGTTGATTAGGCGTGCAAGTTTAACTGCCAAGTGATGGTTTAGAAAATTATAGAAATTTATCTAAATATGGCCAATGGCAAATATTCCAGTAGGGTTCACAAATGAAACGAATGAGGGAAAATGGTACTATCTTTTTGGAAAGCAAAAAACAGAAAAATTGTGTTGTGCACTGAAAAGCATAACTAAAGATGCGTAGTCTATATCCATGCATTTTTTACTTACTGTTTTAATATTTATTTGGCCAAGGAGAAATATATTCGTGCCCATTTATGCGTGTGGACAAGCAGTAAAATTGCCATCAAGGTAGGGTGTCACGCACGTATAGTGCATGTGCTTGCTCTCTGTAAACCTCTGACTTTGACTGTTCATGCCATGAAAGAGGGTGGACTTAAAACTGCAGGATGAGCTGGTCACGCNTATCACGCACGTATAGTGCATGTGCTTGCTGTCTGTAAACCTCTGACTTTGACTGTTCATGCCATGAAAGAGGGTGGACTTAAAACTGCAGGATGAGCTGGTCACGCATTTGCAGAAGGATTGAGGCTGCTGATGGCTAAGGAAACGTAGGATACAGGACAGTCAGGCCAGGTTCCAATTCCTCCGATTCTACAGTGCACCGTGCAGGGTTGGTCTGAGATGGTGGAGAAGAGAGATGGAAAAGATCAGAATAACTCATTAACAATTTCATCCTCTTTTTTTTTTTTTTTTTTTTGCAATTATGAAAAATCTTGTGGAACATTCTCCTTTGTAATGGTATTGTAAGTTATATTATATAGATAAATAAATATCATTGAGTAAATGTGCTTATTTTAATAAATTAACTTTCCATTGTTTTGGTGATAATTGCATTAACCTAGGGTATTGTCCATTTAATCTAAGTGGGGTAAATTTTGACAGTTCTAGAATAAATAATTTTCAATTAATCATAGTAGATTGTGATCAAAGCCATTAATTTTTAGTCTTAATAAGTGTGGAAGGCTTTGTGATGTCAAATGGCTTAGATAAATCAAAATAAATAACATCAACTTGTCCTCTGGAAGTGACTCCTTTATAAACTGGATTTAAGAAAGTAAAATATGTTTGTTGCTGTAGACCTTTGTTTTACAAAACTGGGTTAACATTTAAAACAATTTGTTATTTTTAATGAAAATACAAATGTCTTGTGTATAATTATTTTTCAAAAACTTTTGAAGAAGTGCAGAGGAGTCAAATCTGTCGGTAATTGTTACTTCGAAGATGTGCTTTTTTATATATAGGAATTATCATTGCAGTTTTCCAAAGTTTGGGATAAGTGCTAGGTGTTAAACAAGTAGTAAAGATGTGTTGTAAGAGGGGAGCTAGAATTGTAGAACAACCTTTTAGAATGAAATTGGATATATTATCAGATCTTGAGGACAATGAATATTTGAGTCGTTTGATTCTCCATAAAACTTAACTTCCTGTTATTTTGGTTGCTGGAAGATTTCATGAATGAGCTGAATCATTTATCATTTTATCTGAATTTTTGCATTATAATAAATTGAAACAGATTGATTTTTTAATGTGATGTCTTTTGTTTGTAACCATCTTTCATACACTGAAGAGCCAAAAAAACTGGTATAGGCATGCATATGTAAATAACAGAGGTATGGAACCAATCAGAGTAATGCGATGCGGTCGGCAGCGCCTATATAAGACAACAAGTGTCTGGCAAAGTTGCTAGATCGGTTACTGCTGCTACAATGGCAGGTTATCAAGATTTAAGTGAGTTTGAACGTGGTGTTATAGTCGGCGCACGAGAGATGGGACATAGCATCTCCGAGGTAGCGAAAAAATTTGGATTTTCGCGTACGACCATTTCACGAGTGTATCGTGAATATCGGGAATCCGGTAAAACATCAAATCTTCGACATCGCTGCGGCCGGAAAAAGATTGTGAAAGAACGGGACAAACGACGACTGACAAGAATCATTAAACGTGACAGATGTGCAACCCTTTCTCAAACTGGCGCAGATTTCAATGCTGGGGCATCAACAAGTGCCAGCATGCGAACTATTCAACTGACCATCATTGATATGGGCTTTCGTAGCCAAAGGCCCACTCGCGTTCCGTTGTTGACTGCACGACATAAAGCTTTACGCCTCGCCTGGGCCCGCCAACACCGCCATTGGTCTGTTGATGACTGGAAACATGTTGCCTGGTCTGACGAGTCTCATTTCCAATTGTATCGGGCGGATGGATGTGCACGGGTATGGAGACATCCTCGTGAATCCATGGACCCTACAGGTCAACAGGGGACTGTTCAAGCTGGTGGAGGCTCTGTCATGTTATGGGGCGTGTGCAGTTGACGTGAAATGGGACCCCTGATATGTCTAGATACGACTCTGACAGGTGACAGATACGTAAGCATCCTGTCGGATCACCTGCACCCATTCATGTCCATTGTGCATACCGACGAACTTGGATAATTTCAGCAGGACAATGCGACACCCCACACGTCGAGAGTTGCTGCCGAGTGGCTCCAGGAACACTCTTTTGACTTTAGACACTTCCATTGGCCACCTAAATCACCAGACATGAACATAATTGAGCATATCTGGCATGCCTTGCAACGTGCTGTTCAGAAGAGATCTCCACCGCCTCGCACTCCTATGGATTTGTTGACTGCCCTGCAGGATTCATGGTGTGAAATGCCTCCTGCGTACCTTCAGACATTAGTTGAGTTCATGCCACGTTGTCTTGTGGCACTTCTGCCTGCTCGCGGGGGCCCTACACGATATTAGGCATGTGTACCAGTTTTTTTTGGCTCTTCAGTGTAGTTTTAACAAAATTCCATTCCTTGGGTCATGCTGACTTCCTGTGGCACAGTTGGTTGGTGCACTGCCGGTCTGGGGTGCGGGAGGTTCTGGGTTCGAATCCCAAGAAAGGCATTGGTGTTAGTTCAAGTTAGGTCATAAGTTAGTTTGTAAGCCATCCCCTGATAAGCTTTCAGGCATAACACCGGGAGATGTTAATAAGCCCTTTCCAATCAATCAATTCCAATCAACCTCAGGTCATGTTAACACTGATTATTAATATGTTACAATGATAAATTTTCATCATATTTAAGTTTCCATTTTACAAGTTTTCTAAACTAAGAGAATAATTCATATTATTGATATTTTTATATAATTTATGGTTGTCTTTTTTTTTTTTTGCAAAAATTTAATTAAATATGAACAGAACCAACCAAGGTGGATATTTATATGATTAATTGATGTATTTAGGTATTATCATAAACATTAAAATAGTGTTCATTAGATGATTAACCATTTTATTAATATCATTAATTTCATAAATGGTATTCCAATTATGGTCTCTAATTGAATGAAACAATGTTGGAAAATCATCTTTTCTATAGTTTGGTACTGCAAATGTATGATGATGTTTATAGAATGTAGATTATTTTCTAGTTTCATGATAAGAGCAGGATGATAATCTTCCTTGACTAACTTGTTAAGTGAAATGGTCACTTTGAAAAATTATAAATTTGATAGGCATAAATCTAAGTGTTGTTCGATGTGGGATTAAATTATTCTAAAGACAAGTTTCTTATAAAATGCAGCAGAATATGACCTTTGTTTCTGATGGTTGTGTTGGTTATATCTTTAACATGTTTTCGTTTTCAATTGATTCCAAATGCATTAAAGTCTCCTGTTATGAAAACTAAGTTTTTGTAGTTGGAAAATTTATCTTCTATCAGAGGTAAATATGAATTATATGCAGTTAATGTGTAATCAGGGGAAATATAGATGTTACCAATTAAGATATATTTGTTGGATTATAATTTAATTTCAACCCAGATAGATTCTTGTGTTGGGTCATTCAATAGTGTGAATATGAAGAAATGCAATTTTTGTTTATTGCTGTAAGAACACAGCCCCCTTTTATTTTATTAGTGATATCTGTAGTCTCATCTGTTGTACATATTTAATAATTAGGAGGAAAATAGTGAGCATTATTAATGTTATCATTAAGCCCAGTTTCTGTTAAACAAATTATAGGGTAGTTCATCAAATGAACATTTTCTGAAAATTATACAGATTTTGTACAGAGTCCTTAACATTCTGCTAATATATAAATCTGTCAGTATTGTGATGCATTTAAGTGTCTTGGTACCAGAGCTTCTACTTGACAATATGATGATCTTCTGTTTTGTGGTTTCCTACTATATTCTGGTTAGAAGCACTATAATCAAAGAGTCTTTTTAATGGTGAAAAGGATTCTTAAATGGGTTGATATGTATACCTGAAGGCCAAATATCACATTATGCATTGTTTCAGAGTTTTTTTTTTGCTCTCAAGACCTCAATGTTAAGAGCTGCTCAAATATCTTCTCTCACTCTCACTCTCACTCTCTCACTCTCTCTCTCATTCACTCACTCTTGCTCACTCTCACTCATATACACTCTCACGCTCACTCACTCACTGGCTGACTTGCTCACTCATTGGCTCGCTCACTCACTCACTCACTGGCTCGCTCACTCACTCACTCACTGGCTCACTCACTGGCTCGCTCACTGGCTTGCTTGCTCGCTCACTCACTGACTTGCTCACTGGCTGACTCACTCGCTCACTGACTTGCTCACTGGCTGACTCACTCGCTCACTGACTTGCTCACTGGCTGACTCACTCGCTCACTGGCTGGCTCACTCGCTCGCTTACTCTCTCGCTCACTCTCTCGCTCACTGGCTGACTCGCTCGCTCGCTCACTCACTCTCTCACTCACTCACTGGCTGGCTCACTCACTCTCTCGCTCGCTCACTGGCTGGCTCACTCACTCGCTCACTCACTCGCTGACTGGCTGGCTGGCTCGCTCGCTGGCTGGCTTGCTCACACACTCACTTACTGGCTTGCTCACTCTCTCACACACTCTCGCTCACTCTCTCTCACTCACTCACATTCACTCTCTCTCACTCACTCACATTCACTCTCACTCACATTCACTCTCACTCACATTCTCACTCTCTCTCACATTCTCACATTCTCACTCACTCTCACATGCTCACTCACTCTCACATGCTCACTCACTCTCTCACTGACTGACTCACTTCTTCACTCACGGGCTCACTCGCTCTCACACACACTATTACACACTCCCTCTCACTCACTCTCTCTCTCACTCTGTCACTCTATCTCACTCTCACACACCCTCTCTCACACTCACTCTCTCTCTCTCACTCTGTCACTCTATCTCACTCTCACACACTCACTCTCACACACCTTCTCTCACTCACACACCCTCTCTCACACTCACACACCCTCTCTCACACTCACACACCCTCTCTCACACTCACTCTCACTTTCTCTCACACTCACTCTCACTTTCTCTCACACTCACTCTCACTTTCTCACTCTCACATTCTCACTCTCACATTCCCTATCACTTTCTTGCACACTTTCATGCATTTTCTCACACTTTCATGCACTTTCTCACACTTTCATGCACTCTCACACATTCTCTTGCACACACACATTCTCTTGCACGCACACACACTCTCACTTAACTCACTCTCACTCACACACTCTCTCACTCTCTCTTTTTCAGTAAAAGGAAGAATCTGAATTGTGCTTAGTTTTTAATTGTGTGACTTTCAAATAGTTTATTTCTATTTCAGTTCTAATGTAATATTAAACATAACGGAGTTTCACTTCTGGATTGAAGTTTGTTACAAACAGTGCTTTTGTTCTTGACTTGGTTAGTTTGGAGATTGCCTTAAGTGTGGTTGCTGTTCTGGCACCAATTTGAGCTGATGACGTGGGAGGTTTATTATTTGCAGTTGGATGAGGAACTGCTGTCTCCTATGTTTTACGCTCATGCTGCACTAATTTTAAGCCATTGTTTTTCGTGGTTATTTTGCAAGTAGGCTGTTTTTTTTTTGGCAGTGGGGTTTGAGACTGCTGAACGTAATTTTTTTCCAGCGTGCTGTCATCAAGAGAACTCAAAATAACTTGACTGTATGTTGGTTTTGAATTCTGTGTTTGTACTGTTTCCATCTTGCTTTGAGTTAAAAAATTTTCAGGTCAGCTGATTTGCTACTGCTTTCATCTAATAAAGTTTTCAAGGTGGCATTGTCATTTTTAAGTTACAGTAGAGCACCCCTCAACCGGAACTGGAATCGTCGGAGGAAGGTCTATTCCGGTTGTGGGAAAATTCCAGTAATGGGAAATGAGGGTGGGATGTCGTGAAAAATAACACATTTTAACATTCCCAAGCTGCTAGCCGGGGTTCTTATTGCTTCGCGCGCGTGTCTGCGTGAGTAAGCGAGGACTGGAGATAATCTAGGGCTGCAACGGTAACATGTTACTGTTTGTGTTCACGTGCAACTGATAAAGCTTCCCGATGTATAGTCAATTCCGTGGATAGTCTTTCCCTTACTGCATGGCACATCAGCACAATCTACATTTACAAAAGCGGGACTGACGTATTATACAAAAAAGTTCACAAAGTACCGTATTTCTGCGTGTATAGGCCGCACATTTTTACCAAATAAATGACAAAATGGGGTGCAGCTTATTTAAGAGATATTGGCATAAAAAAAACTTTCCCCCTAAACCATGTTCAGAAATTTGTCAACGTACAGTACACTCTATGTTTTAACTTAGTTTCTAAGTAAGTCAAAAAAATAATAACAAATGAATAGCTCATCACTCATGTCTTTAAATGCGTATGGGTTGCACCATACTTTAGCCTACCTGTCCTCGACTGTTGTACTTTGTATCACCTCCAGCCACCATCTAGCTGGCTCGGTCCTTTCTCTTTTTTCTTTCTACCTCTCGCTTGGTATCCTTCCTTTCCACCTCCATCCCC
>NQII01000222.1:941543-997912 GCA_002778355.1 Clitarchus hookeri | reverse complement strand
TTTGAAGGCATGCAGGAGGCAATTCACACCATGAATCTTATCTATCACGTTTAATGATTCTCGTCAGTCGTCGTTTGTCCTGTTCTTTCACAATCTTTTTCCGGCCGCAGTGATGTCGAAGATGTGATGTTTTACCGGATCCCCGATATTCACGGTACACTCATGAAATGGTCGTACGCGAACATCCAAATGTTATCGCTACCTCGGAGATGCTATGTCCCATCTCTCGTGCGCAGACTATAACACCACGTTCAAACTCACTTAAATCTTGATAACCTGCCATTGTAGCAGCAGTAACCGATCTAGCTGCCGACCGCATCGCGTTACTCTGATTGGTTCCATACCTCTGTTATTTGCATACGCACGCCTATACCAGTTTTTTTGCCTCTTTTTTTAAGTGTATTAATAACACACACAGCAAAAACAACATCTTTATTTACTAGCTCTGTCACATCATAGATTATATATACATTCAACATGTACCACACACTAGATTACATACAACTATAATAACTTCCATCTTCATCGTCCAATTTACTAAACAAANCTCTCTTAATCCTCAAATTACTCTGTTTATCTCTCACTATTTCTCTCATAATTTGCCTGGACACACTCATTCTCGACAACTATTCTGTAAATATCTCTGGATCCTCCAATTGCTCTCTTTATTCCTTAATATTTCTCTCATCTGCCCGGATTTGATTCTCAACATCTTATTCTCAACATTACTTGTACCTACTCTTATCATTAGCATCTTTACTCATCCGCACTTTCTCCTTAGAACTAGTAATAAAAAACATGTCACATCAATGAAATTCTCTGCCGTGCTTATTTTTTCATCAATGCCATGCAAGTTCATATAGTTACTAGTTTCCATTCTTCACTGAAAAATTGCATTTCACCTACATTTTCATAGTATAAAACTGGCAGTTCTGTTACTTTCTCTATGCTAAAATCAAAAAATATCTTGTATGCCTTTACGGTTCTGACAATTGCTGTCATCCCTGCAATGATGCATATTGTGATGGTCTGCCGGCTCTCCATCATTGTTGTTCTGCATTAATTAGAAATATTGCTGTAGACAATTAATTAAACTTTAATTTGCTTATTCATAATTTTGTTTAGTTATATTTGGTTCTTTCATATATATTGTGTCGTGGGGAGCCCTCCATTGTTGACCAATGATTCATCGTACAAAAGTACTTTACCTGGTTTAAACATCTTAAAATTAACTCTCTTTTATCAGTACAGTAGTCTTTATTGTTCTCTTTTGTTTGCTGCAAATGTTTCCAAGTCTTTCAATAGCAACACTGGAGTTAACCTTTTAATTCCTGTAAATAATCATTGTGTGTACAACAGTTTATATGTTAGTTGTAAAACACCCAGAATATTTGTTTTATGTTTAAACATTACATTTTGACCAGAAACCTGTGGAACTGTATGCTGTAGTTTGAACACAAATGATGGATAATTGATCTACTTACAAATTAGACTGTAAACACATTGCTCATAAAATTCAATCACTGTCCTGTTAAAGTGGTTTATGGTATTTTAAACCTTAATATTGTTGCAAATTTTTAAAGTCTGTTGGCACAGCCAGCTTCTTTAAGGGATAGAGGTCTTAATTAAATAAAAGAGCTAATAATAATTTCCTAATTTATTTATAAAAAATCCAAAAATCTCCAAACATGTTATTTTGACAACAATGGCTATCACTTGCTATTGACAGCTAATATTTACGTAATTGCCCTCACCTCATGGAAATTAACACAATCAAACACTTAAAACCACTTAAAACCTACTGAATTATTATTAAAATTATATATTTGCTATCTTAACATTTCAAGTATTTATATACAAAGTCTGTATCACTCATCCATTCAGACCCACCTTATTTTAATCCAAATATCATCAGTCTTTTCTGCCTGAAACATTCTGGAGCACCATGCATGCTCCCATACAAATTCACACTCTATAGTCTATTCACGGTTTCTTCACACTTTTTGAACCAAACTTTTGAAAAAACACCCAATATATAACGTGTTTAGTTGTTTCCTAAATATGTCATATATCACAAGTATTTTATATTTCTGTTAAGGTAAAAATACCTTATTTTTGGTTAAATTTGAATTTTACATGTGTTTTATCTATAAATTATAATTGTTTTCATCCATAACTAATATGAATAGACAGGGGAAAAAATAGGCGTTTTGGTAATGCCTAGTAAGAAATAGTTCTTGTGTAACATTGCTCCTCAAACCTGTTCATGCCGAACAGACTCTATAACTTCTGGACCTTCATGGAGCACTAGTTTGTCAATGGTGGGCAACCTTAGGCTTCACCTGTATGGGCCTCCCCAACATTTCTGTACATTCTGGCAATATCCTTTCTGCCTATGGGGGTTATACAGCCACACCAGCTGTCCTTGAAAAATCTATTAAGGTAATTTTTTGGTCATATTGTGTTTTCATTTGGTCACTGTTGACTTTAAGGTGCCTCCAGGCAAATTCATGGATGTTGAACATCCTCTGATGTAGTTTACTGGTATATTCTGGATGGCTGCTTCTTCTACTGGACATCCAAACAGCAAATCACCAGGGAGGTGGATCTCTCTCCTAAACAGCATACTTTAAGTGCATTTCCCGTGTTGACAAGTGGACTGCCAAACAATGTGCCATGAGAAATAGGGTACTTTGGAATCCCAATCCTTTTGGTTGTCTTCCGTGAAGATCACCAGATACTGTTTTAGGGTATGACAGTCCATTAAGCACACCAGAAGGTGCATTTCCCTGCTAACAGCTGATGTAACACAGTGAAAAATGCTGACAACAGTTAATGAGGTGTAAATGAAGGAGCAATAAATAAGTTTCCTTAATTTATGATTGTTACTCACTCTTTCTAGTCCTTCCCAGGGTCCCACCTACACTTCACTCAATCCATGCCCCATCAGCATTGCCGTATCAGATAACCAAAGGGATTGGTTTCACATTATCCAAAGCTGCATATTAACAGCAGGAATCCCACTAGCACTGCCTGTCATTGCCCTCACTGCTGCTTTCACTACAGACACCTAAGTTATCATTCGCCATGATGTCACAACCAAACTGTCTACCAGACACCTACCCAGGGGCATTACCCCTGAAAGATGCCAGAGTAACTGTACCAGTGAATTATTCATCAACAGCTTAATTTTAAAAAATGCACTCTCTGAATAATAAATAATCGTACATAAAGATAAAAATAATTTCCTTGCAAACTACAAGAGTTTTCTCCTCTGACACATATAAAACATTAAATTAAATAAAAAGAGAAAATTAATTAATTAATTGAAATTAATTTTTCACTTTAACTAGTAAAGGACGACTAATCTAGTTGACACCCATAGCTCCAATGAACGACTATCTACATAAAAATATGTGATAAATGTTTTTTATTCCTGGTTTTTCGCAAAACTTGATACTTCCCATGTAATTACTTTGCTAGATGGGCACAAATCCCACATCATTAAAGAATTTTTCAAATTTTATTTTGAAAAAAAAAATCCTTCTCTTGTGCTACGAAATGCAACTGAAAGCTTACAGCTGTGTGATGTAGCTCAATGTTTTCTCTTAAGAGTTGTTGTCCTCTGCCTTATGTTGACATTACTGTGATATATAATGTAAACATTTGGTAATTAACTTCTTGCTGTTAACATTTTTAGTGGCCATATGAACCAAGACCCTGAATTTTGCCCTTACAAAAGTAAGCCTAAGTGGCAAATATAATCGCAAATTTTTTTTACTGCACAACAAGCGAACATGTAGATCCACTATAGAACATGCTATCCCAACAGTAAGCGGCACAACCCCAATCAGTGCAAGACCATAAAGATACCTGATTTGCATAAAGAAGAATTATTCCAGCAAAAATACAAAATGCTTTTGGGATGGGATTATAGTTCCCAGCACTAGTCCATGGAATTCACTACTAAAAAAACTAGATGCTTCAGGTAAATAGACAAAAGTGGAGAATTGTTGTGGATTACCATTGCTGAAATGTGAATGCTATCGGTATTTCTTTTCCCATTCCTAATATCACTGAAATGTTATATAATTTAGGACACGCTAAAGTTTGTCAATGCTAGACTTTGCTAGCAGATACCTGCAGGTGCCCATGAAAGAGGACTGGCCTGAAACAGCATTTAGTATGCCCCATAATTATTACAAATTCACCAACAATTAATTTTTATTAAAAGGAGCCCCAGACATATTTCAGAGGTTAATGAATACAGTCTTGGCAGGTTTACAAGCACTGAAGTATATGGTCTACCTAGACATGTGGTAATCTATGGTAGGGCTCTACAGGAGCAGAATNAATATATGGTCTACCTAGACATGTGGTAATCTATGGTAGTGCTCTACAGGAGCAGAATAGTAGGCTCCGAGATGTGTTTGATAGTCTTGTAAGACACTATGGCAAAGGGTCTTCCNGGCTCTACAGGAGCAGAATAGTAGGCTCCGAGATGTGTTTGATAGTCTTGTAAGACACTATGGCAAAGGGTCTTCCCAGGTCGCCATTAGGGTTTCCCACCGGATGGCGGTGCCCGACTTCCAGAGTACAACAGCCACTACACCAGTGGGCCCCAATAGGTAAGTATTAAGATACATCCCGGTTGACCTGCTCCAAATCCTGAACTGATACTGTGATACACTGCCCGCTCCTCTTCCACATCCATTTGGGACCCTCACACCCAGAGGAACTCGTGGTCCGGTCAAGGCACTATCCAACCTCTACTGTCTCTTCTGGACAGTACCAGAACTGTCTCACCGCTCACTGCATAGACCCTTTTCAGGGTAGGGAACTCTTCAAGCTTCCTTCATGGTGCAAAGTTTCAACCACTGCCATAACGAATCCTGCCTCGATGGATTGGACACTCAAGAGAAACTCAGGTGGGGCCGTTCTGATTGGCTGTGATACTATCTCAGATTTTCATGGCAGTGGGTGATCCCGCAGGTCCTATACCATTACCAAGAATTTCTTCTCAGTGAAATTCATGTTCTTCACGTTCTTGGGCCCTGTGGCTTAGTGGCCTGAGCGCTAATTAGTCCAACAACCTGGCTAGTGGACAATGCTACTTATCATCTGTTGGTTCATCCATTAGTCTGGATACCCCATTCCCTGTATCTTAAGTACAGGATGGACAGGGACATCCTTGGCGGAGCCCAATTTGCTTAAACCCAGGGATACTGAAGCACCANTATCTTAAGTACAGGATGGACAGGGACATCCTTGGCGGAGCCCAATTTGCTTAAACCCAGGGATACTGAAGCACCACACTCATAGGCTTGAATTACTGTGATGGGAGAGGCTGTGTAGGACTCAATGCCCTTCATTTCACCATCCAACTAGTGTCACATGCAGGTTACCAGGCTCGGATACTAGGGCAAGGGATTGCTCTGACACCTCGTGCATCAGATACCTTCCTACCCATTTGCNTATCTTAAGTACAGGATGGACAGGGACATCCTTGGCGGAGCCCAATTTGCTTAAACCCAGGGATACTGAAGCACCATACTCATAGGCTTGAATTACTGTGATGGGAGAGGCTGTGTAGGACTCAATACCCTTCATTTCACCATCCAACTAGTGTCACATGCGGGTTACCAGGCTCGGATACTAGGGCAAGGGATTGCTCTGACACCTCGTGCATCAGATACCTTCCTACCCATTTGCCCTTGATATTGCAACCCCTTGTGTTTGATAGGTTAAGGGAACGTACATTAAAATTCCAGTTGACAAGTGTGAACATCTTAGAAAAGAGGTCATGTATCTTGGACCAGTAATAAATGTTGCTGAATGTGCAACATATGTACCACGAAGAAGAGACCAATGACTATACACAGTCGAATCACATTTTTATGACCACCTGCTAGAAAGGCCATCTGTATTGCATAGCCCATGACATATGGCCCCTGACGTGGGCTGGTGAAGGGGATATATAATGTGATAGACAGGCTGGCTGTACACAGTGCACTTCCTGCTGTAATGGGTAAGGGAAGCGATTTAACCGAGTTGCAAAAAGGGAGGATCATCGGCTTACGGGCCAAAGGGGGCAGCATTTCAGAAACAGCTACGTTTGTGAACTGTTCATGTATCTATGTGGTAAAGGTGTATCATGAGTGGACAAATGGCACCATTGGGAATAACCATCATGGAAACTGTGTAGCTCCAAGCACCATTGATCTCCGAGGTGAATGTAGACAAAGATGGTGCGTGAAGGCCAACCAACAGGCCACAGTGGAACAGCTCACTGTCCAAATGAACCAGGGGGCATCCAGATACGTGTCTACCGCAACAGTTCAGCAAACCCTTCTGCGAATGGGGCTCTGGAGTTGATGGAGGGTGACTGCACCTATGCTAACACAGGTGCATCAACGAAAACGACTTAAATTTGCTTTACGGTATAGCGACTGGACCGCTGCTGATTGGCAACGGGTAGCCTTCTCTGACGATTCATGATTTCAGCTGCATAGAACGGATGGACGTCGGTCTGTCCGACGAGAAACGTTGGAGAACCGACATCCTGCATCCATTGCTGTATAAACACAAGCCGGTGGGGGTAGGGTTATGGTCTGGGGAATGTACTCGTATGCTCTAGGTCCCATCATCCATGTGGAAAGCACTCTTGATCTACTTGGTTATGAATCCATCCTCGGCGATCACGTCCACCTGTACATAATGATTGTCTTTCCACTAGAGGATGGGAACTTCCAGCACGATAATGCACCTTGCCACGTGGCTAGAGTTGTCAGCACGTGGCCGGAAGAGCACGATCAGGACTTGTTCCCTGGCCCCCAAAGAGCCCCGATCTCAATCAAATTAAACATCTGTGGGACCACCTTGATCGTTTTGTTCGCAGTTTGTCTCCTCCGCCACGCACCCTTTAACAGTTGTGGGACACACTGCAGACAGCATGGCTCCAGTTACCCGTGGAGACCTATCAGCACCTGACTTAGTGTTTGCCAGTTCGTCTAGCTGCTGTCTGTGCTGCGAAGGGCAGTTACTCTGAATACTAGCAGGTGGTCATAATAATGTTTTATTCGACTGTGTATAGAAATACAATGTTGGAGCCCCATTTGAGAGAATAGCAGTATATATTCTGGGCCCCTTACCTGCCACAGAGAGAGCTAATGAGTATCTACTGGTGGCCTAAGATTACATTACTAACTGGCTTGAGGTCCTTCCCCTGCCATACCAAGAAGCATGTACTATGACTTATGAACTCATAGAGAATGTCTGCTCGAGGTTTGGTGTGCCACTAGAACTCCATTTTGATCAGGAGAAAATTTTTGAAACTCTCCAATCCAAGATATAACAAATATTCTGGGGATAAAGAAGACTAAGACTACAGTCTTACACTTTCAGTCGTATGAAATGGTTTAGAGGCTTAACCACACTCTTGAGCAGTATTTGTTGATCTTTGTGTAAGACAACCAAAAGGACTGGGTTTCACAGGTGCCTATTTTCTCTCTCCTGGCTTATCACTGGGCAATTCACAAATCTACAACGGTAACACCATTATTTTTTAATTCTGTAATTTTTCCTGCAGCGAAATTACCTCTAAATCATCTTTTTGAGATTGGAAAGCTCATTTGACAGGTATTAAATAATTATTTTATACTGAATTTTTAATGCATTCAAGGCATTTATTTGCATTTGGTATTCATGAACTATGAAAGTGTCATACATTTATATGCTATGAAATGTAGGTACTGCATGGACCAGAAAAAATCAGTTATGGCAATTTTAAAATAAAAATTATTTACAAAGACAACATATCATAATGTGATCATAGTGGGTCATAGTTAACTGAATTTTTTAAAAATAAGTGTTCAAAAAATTCTTTCCTCTGTGTTAACAGTTTATTTCACTTGAACACTGACTATAGTCTTTAGGTCTTAATGTCATATTTAAAGAGGAATATTTTATAATGGGTTGACCCTGGAAATTGGTTGCTTTTCATTTTAAACATGGTTTGTTCCCTGTCAAATCAACAAGTAATCTAAACTTTGCTGTGTCTGATTCCTCTGATTTTTGGTATCTGACCAATATGGAATATATATATAATTTTAAATTTTATATATATAATTTTAAATTATGTTAACATTTTAAAATAAAATTTTGAAAATGTGATAAAATTTTATTACACTAACTGGATAGTATTATACATCAAATAAATACCCTTCAAGAGAGTTTAGAACGAGACCTGGATGAATTCTCTACCACCAATGGCTGCAGAACAAATTGCATTATTATGTACTGAATTCAAATGAATTTGGGCATTTTAAATGTTCAAACACTAAGAGAAAGAAATGTTTGTATAATGAATTCAAAATATTGGATTATATATATATATATATATATATATATATATATATATATGGGCGATTCTCTGTAAACTCGTAAATGGCTGTCCGGACCAAATTGTTGAAGTAATATTGAAATATAATAAACGAAAAGCGCTCCGAACGCAAGTAAAACAATAAACCTTATGAGTATAATTGATTGCACGATGGTATTTATTACAGTTTGTTAGTACATGTTCCCAAAACCCCTGAAACACAGACCCCTGGGCTGTCCCATTTCCAGAATTCACGCTTTGAAGTAATTTTTGAGAAGTTTTATGAATACTATGTAATTTTGTCACTTGATATCTAAAAATAGAATAATGCAAGTATATTTTTTGTATAAAAGAAGACCCCCGTCCTATTTGTTGTATTTCATTCATTTTCCTTAATGTTGTCCGGAGTTATTATGCACAGTATCCTGCTCAAAATTCAAACCACAAAAAAATAAATTCCATGGTGTTTGTAAATCATGTTTAACTTAAAGTGGAACGTAACCAGTGTGACGTTAGCATCAGTCATATGAACGGCGTCGATGCGCCATTTTGTATTGTGTCAGTGCATCATTTGTGGTGAGGCCATGCGTCGAGGCTGCTACGACACACATTCCTCTGGTAAGTATTTTTATTTATAGTTTATCTGTTTAATTGGATATATTTTATGTANTGTGTCAGTGCATCATTTGTGGTGAGGCCATGCGTCGAGGCTGCTACGACACACATTCCTCTGGTAAGTATTTTTATCTATAGTTTATCTGTTTAATTGGATATATTTTATGCGTTATTCTTATGATTTGTGTACAAACCTATCAGTTGTCACGAAATGAAATGAATTGAATTGCAATAGTTAGGTTAAGAATACGTGATTTGGTCTGAAAACACAGTCCCCTACCTACAGTCCCCTGCCTAAAAACATGGCAGGGGACTGTCCTCCATTCCAGGGGATTGTGGAAATTAGACAATGGTCACTTTTTAAAAGTAAATTTGCTGTACTTGTTTACATTTCTAAACGTAAGACTTTATTGCAGGTTTGATGCATTTACTTTGAGATGCATCCTAAAAGAAAAAAGCTATCCAGGGAGGAATTATTACAAAAAAAGAGAGAAGCAGAAAAACTAAGATACCAATGCAGAAAAAATGACCCTCAAAAGAGGGAAGAAATGAAAGAAAAGGAGATGTAAATACCAGAAAAAAAAAAAGGAAAAGGTTTGAGAAAACTTGCTAAAGACATGACTCCACGTGAGCACAGAGCTGCCTTAAAGAATTGGAAAGAACACTGTGTTGCTTACAGTGCCAAACACAAGCGATTAAACAGTGTTACTAATACATTTATACGTGAAAACACGCCGCCGTCAGATCCTGAATACCTTACTCCAACTTCAGGACACCTCACTCCAGTTCTAATACACCTTCGTCCTGCTCCAAGTTCTGCCGTCAGCAGTGCCACTGCAAAGCGAAGAAGACAAGCCAAAAAGCAAAGAGAACATCTTAACAAAGAAAGAAATGAAAAAATATCACGTTTACAGAAGCAACCTGAGAAGTACAGGAAAAGATTAGCAAGACTTGAATGTAAAAAAACAAAAAATATAGAGGATACACTGAATACAAAAATGCAGAAAATGTTAGATGAGTCTGATAGTAGAAAAGAGGTGGTCAAGAAAGCGTTATTTGGCGACGTTCTTAATAAACAGCTGAAAGAAAATTATTCAAGATTAAAGTGTAGCACCGATAAACAAATATTTACAAAAGTCGTGTCTGGAGTTTTAGTCCAAAAGTATAGGCATTGGATACCCAAAGATAATTCTGTTATTTATAGAGGCGTAAACAAGTCAAAACCCTACACTTCTTTGGCCGTGCCTATAAAGCGACGGATGAGAATACCTAATAGTTATAAGCATGTGGTTCAGGATTTTTTTGAAGACGATAGCAACAGCCGTATAGGATCCCGAAAAAAGGAATCTATTACCAGAAAAACTTACAAAAATAAAAAAGGTATCTGCTTGATACAATTCGTAATTTATATAAAAAATTTGTGACTGATAACTTCAAAATAAGTTATCAAACATTTTGTCAATTTCGTCCGTTCTGGGTAGGCCAACCAAATACTCAAAATCGTGATACATGCTTATGTATAATCCACAGTAACTTGGACATAAAGCTATGCGGTCTATATGAAGCAAAAATTGTATCTTACAACAACCACCAGAAGTTACTTGAAGAAGTGTGTTGCGATTGGTACAANGTCTATATGAAGCAAAAATTGTATCTTACAACAACCACCAGAAGTTACTTGAAGAAGTGTGTTGCGATTGGTACAACGTAGACTGTTTGTCGAGATGTTGCCTGATTTGCGCCACTAAGACTCCCTGATACAAAGAGTTTGACGATACAAAAGTCATAAAATATAAGATGTGGGTTAATGAGAGGCAAGAGATTCAAGATCTGAAGACTCAAAAGCCGCGGAAAGTGACAAAATATTTGAAAAAATCTGTTGCTGTTCATCCGCGTCAACTTATAACACAGTTGCATGAAGATTTAGAAAAGTTCTTTGACCATCAAAGAAATATTGTACATCAATTTGATACCATGAAGGATTTAAAACAAAATCTACAAGACGAGGATGTCCTGATCCACATGGATTTCAGTGAGAATTATTGCACGAAGTATGCGGAAGAGATACAAGCCTTCCATTTTGGTGGATCTCGAGCCCAGCTGAGCTTACATACAGTCGTAATTTATCAAAACAATTCAATACGCTCATATTGCACAGTCTCCAAGAACATAGCCCATTCACCTGCTGCCATTTGGGTACATTTACTACCAATTTTCAAAGCTCTACCACGTGGAATTAAACTTGTACATTTCTTGAGCGATGGCCCCGTTACGCAATATCGTAACAAAACGATGTTTTTCATAATGGCATCTAAACTCTCTGAAGAAATTCCAGCTGTAGAGCAATATACATGGAACTATACTGAGAGTGGACATGGGAAGGGTGCACCAGATGGCGTCGGAACCACCTGCAAAAGAACAGCAGATTTTGTCGTAAATGCTGGTGGTGATATCAATGATATTGAATCATTTGTACAATCCATCCACGAGCGATGCCCTGGCATTACATGAAACAATTGAAAAGGAGGCGTTCAAACAGAAGAGTTTCAAAGGCACCTGGAATGTGCATCAAGTCACTGGCGACTTTTTCAGCTCTATCCCCGGTCTCCCTTCAAACTGTGTAACTCTAACAATGAGAAGTCTCAGCTGCTTTTGCAACAGCAAAATTTGTGAGCATTTTAAGATAGGAAATATCACCTATGATTTGAAACCCAGATGGAGAGTAGAAGATGTGTTTACCGAGTCCGAATTGGAAAACGATCTCAATTCAGCTGAGCTCACACCGGACATGCTAACTAAAGCCCTGGACGCCGAAGTTGCTGGAACCAGTGGTGAACAGCAGCCATGTTGCAATACTGGAGACTACGTTCTTGTAAGATTCTCAGTAAAAAAATATGGACTACCGATATGCTGCTGTGATAAATGAATTCGATGAAGAAGAAAATTATTTGAGAGTTACGTTTTTGAAGATTTGTGATGACAAGGTACAAACCTTTAAAATAGATTAAAATGATATTTCAGACGTGTTCTATGATCAGGTAATTCAGAAATTGGATAGTCCTGATTTAATACTAAAGGAGAAGAGGGTATTTTATAAATTCCCGGCCTTAGTGGACGTTTTTGAGCAATAATGTGTTCATTCTAATTATTGTGTTACAAAGTAATCTGACTGTGATTTAATGTGTTTTATTTGATTAAGAAAGAAACAATAAATGTATTATATAATCAGGATTGTATGGTAACTAAGTAGCACATTGTTGTCATACTTGTGGTCTCTTTATTGATGACTGTTTTTTATTGTTCTATTCTAACTGTAAAACAGTTATGGTATGACAAAGACTTAAACTGACTGATTTTGCATGCCTCATTGATATTTATTTAAGTAAACAAAGCTATAAGTTGATCTCAGATTAAGTACACAATATTAGCAGTAATGTACATTTGGAAATGGAACAGATATTTGTTAATTTAATAAGTTTTTTTTGTTGCTTAGAACAAGCATTATAATTTTTTGATATAATTTGTGAGTGATGGTTTAATGTTTGATTTTTGATTGCTCAGTACAAGCATTGTAATTATAGCAATGCTTGTAGTGCATAAGCATGGCGTATATTAATAAATAAATACTACAATGGTGATTTTGATGTATTTAAAACAGTCCCCTGCACCCGAAACAGTCCCCTGCCATTATTTTCCAGAAAATTGTAAATATCTAGAAAAATTGCTATTAATTCAATGGGTCTTTTNACAGTCCCCTGCCATTATTTTCCAGAAAATTGTAAATATCTAGAAAAATTGCTATTAATTCAATGGGTCTTTTTATCTATTAGGATTAACGGTTATTTATCTAGCCCTTACTCCCACTGCCACTTGTCACTTCCCTGGTTTGTCGCTTTGATGTCTTCGCACACCTGGCTCTTAATCACTGCTGAAGTAGTCTCGTTGTTGGAAGGAATACATTTTTGTCTGTTAAAGGATAAGTCTGAAGTCTGGTCATATCTATGTGATTGTCTATACTTGCACAGATTTCCAGTCCTTCCTGGTTAATTATCCTCTGAAGTTGTAAAATGTATTCTGTGTTAGAGAACTCATTTAGCATCAAAGAAAATCGTGAACAGGAAGGAGATACAATAGCAGAGTTAGTTGNTATTCTGTGTTAGAGAACTCATTTAGCATCAAAGAAAATCGTGAACAGGAAGGAGATACAATAGCAGAGTTAGTTGCTGGGTTTGTGGACCATCACACATTATTACATTTTCTGAACAAGTCACTGTCATATACAGGTGTCGCCCATTATAAAGTTGAAAATAAGTTACCAATATAACTAANCATTTTCTGAACAAGTCACTGTCATATACAGGTGTCGCCCATTATAAAGTTGAAAATAAGTTACCAATATAACTAACGAGCCTACTATCCGGTACATGGATGCAAATTATTTTGATGATGTTTTTAGAAACGATACTAGGTAGGCCTGGACATCTCATTGACAATTATATCATTAGAGGTGGAACCAGAATCATATGAAACGCTAGTGAGACAATTTCAAATAGACATGTGCCTTACCTTAGACTCGAACCCAGAAACTCTCGTACCATAATCTGGTGTGCTACCAACTCTATTACAGAGGTGTGATGAGGAACATCACTTCGGTTTTAATCACTTTTATGTTTTGGTAGATAGGGTTTACTAACTTGAAATATATACAGGGCCACTTAANAGGTGTGATGAGGAACATCACTTCGGTTTTAATCACTTTTATGTTTTGGTAGATAGGGTTTACTAACTTGAAATATATACAGGGCCACTTAAATAATATAAGGTTACATGGCCTACTGTGGTGATTTTCTCATTTGGTCGTATCATACAAAAATGCCAAAAAAAAAAATAAATAGGTCTTGTGAAGGCATATATGATGCTTCCAAGAGATACTGTCAGCATACAGAGATTNAAATAATATAAGGTTACATGGCCTACTGTGGTGATTTTCTCATTTGGTCGTATCATACAAAAATGCCAAAAAAAAAATAAATAGGTCTTGTGAAGGCATATATGATGCTTCCAAGAGATACTGTCAGCATACAGAGATTAGTAGAATTTGGTTAAATTTTTCAGTAGATATAAAAAATTTATCTAAATTATTTATATGACTGCTATAATGAAAATACGTTTTTGACCCACTTAAATCTTATAAGTTTACATACCCTACTGTAGCACTTCTTGTGTGTAAAATTTGGGGAAAATTAAGTTAATTTGTTCCAGAAATATAACATAATTGTTCCATTTTCTCACCTTACAAAAAGGCAGACAAAAAAGGCTCTTTATTATTATGTTTGATGCTTCTTATGGATATTTTCAGCATACAAAGTTTGGTTAAATTTGGATAAATTGTTTAATAGATATAAGATACTAATATAAATTATTTATATTCCCTCTATTTAAAAAAAAAAGTATCACCCAGTTAAACATGTATTTTTACATAGCCTACCATATTACTATATTGTTTCCTGATATGTCATGTTATGTTATCTTACAAAATGGTGGACAAAAGGCTGTTTGTACACACATTTCATTGTTGCGATAGATACTGCCAGTGTTGAAATTGGTTCCATTGTTGTGTTGATACAGCATACTAAACTAAAATATTATATAGCTACCATTTTAAAAATAATGCCTGACTTACTTAAAACATACCAGTTTACATTGCCTGCCATAGTATTACTTATCAACCAAATTTGGTAGTAATTAATTGATATCAAAATATATGACATAAAAATTATATTTATTAATGTAGTGCTAGCTTACAAAATATCAAATAAAAGAAGGCGATGTATTTGCATATTTGACATTTGGATATCAGATAGCATTCCTATTTTGGTTGACATTGGTCAAACGGTGTGGTAGATGTAACAAATTAACCAAATTATATGACTATAATTTTGAATGTAAGTGCTTTCTCTATTCAAATTGCAAACATTTACGTAGCCTACTATAGTCTTGTTTACATTACAAATTTGGTGGGAATTGGTTTAGTAGTTTACAAGATACAATGTACCTAAAAGTTTTATTTTCCAAAGTAGTACTATCTTCCAAAATGGCAGACTTACAACAATATTCCTTTCAAATTTGAATGCTTGATTAATATACTTTCAACATCTTAAATGTGGTTCAAATTTGTTAAAAGGTGGCTGAGATATGACATAGCACCCTTAACTGTTAACCCCTTTCCTGTTTCACCCACGTTATCTCAGGCATAAGCCTTGTGTGAAAATGATACATACCCAAGTATACCCTGGCAGCAACCTCACTTTATTGCACCTCGTTGTTACACCTGAGTTTAATCTCCTCTGATGTGTTTACTGTGATAAATTGTAGATTGCATTACAAGTCATGCAGGAAAATAATATTTGCAGTCTCAATTATGCTTCTGAGTTGTGTTACTAGAGTGTGATAGTGGAATCTTGCTATATGGAAAAATAAACATGCAATTATGTGTTGCTTTCAAAAATAGGTAGCATGCAAGTCCTGTTTGTTGAGAACGTATCACGCAACACTACATAGCAGCACTTTTTTTTATTTACTATTGTACATTCACCTTTCCAGTTACTATTCAGTTGTGTTAGCAGTGGAGTTTATCATACATGTTGCAAAATGGACTCTGATAGCGAAGTCTTTGACAGTGGGTTGGAAAGTTGTGACAAAATTCCATCCGATACCAGCAGCTCAAGTTACCAGGATAATGCAGATCAGGTGATTTCATAGATGCGGCAGTGGTGTAATGTTAGTATTACGTCTCCACCACCAGTACCTCCATGATATAACTTAACTGGCACAAGTGGCATGCATTTTGACACAGATCATGAACACAGTATTTAAAATTTTTTCTGTATTATTTTTAGATGTGATTGTCATGCAGCTTATCAATAATGAGACCAACAGGTATGCTTAACAATGCAGCTATGAAAACTGGAAAAACATAAGCATAAATGAACTTTGTCTTCTTTGTTGTCACCATTCTGTAGAGCATAATGTGGAAGCCTGATTTAGAGCTATATTGGTCCTCAGATATCCTTTTGACAACTCATATTCCCAAAAATCATGACCTACAACATTTTTGTTTGTTGAAATGTTTTTTGCACTTTTTGCCAATGCAAGTTTTGACGAAAACACACATCGATATCCTAAACTGTAAAAAATTTGGCCTGTTTTTTTTTATTTGAATGAAAATTTAAAAAAATTGTAAACTCCTGAAAGGGATATTGTTATAGACAAGTCTCTTACTGTTCAAAGATAAGTTACAGTGAAGCAATATATATTACCTCAAAAAGGGAATGTTTTGGCATTAAATTTTTTTTGTTATTGTGGGTCCAGCAGTGGCTATGTCTTGAACATGCTTATCTACACAGGGAAAGAGAGATAATTAGATGCGGTATGTCATGACCTCCTGGAAGCCTCCTGTCGTTATGACAAAGCTACTCGTGCCACCCCTGTTTCTGCTGATTGGGCTCCGCCGCCTGGTCCTTATGGGATACCAGTTTACTCGTGGTTGGTCAGGGGTATCTGCCGTGATGGCTTGGGCCGACAGCTGGTACTTAGGCCCAACCACTTGGCGGGGTGTTGGACTACTTGGCACTCAGGCCGCTGGGGCCCAAAATGGGGATTCCCTACGTGAGATGTTATCCGTAACTATGGTAATGGACAAGTGTCTGATGGCAGCGTGCCGGCTCTGCAGGTGGATGGGTGAGAACGTTGTGACAGTGACGAAAAAAAGAGAGCGCTCCAGAGCTTTGAGGCCCTGGGGGTCCTAGTGGCCTCCTCGGTGTTACTCAACTTGCGATGGTCCTACGGATTTGATAATGACTGAAACCGTACTGATCGGAGTCCCACCGCATCTGTCTGCCTGTAGGGCATATATGGTGTGACGATCAGACATGAGTAAACCCACTAGTGCCATGGAAAATAAGTGGGAGCACGGGCTGATCGGGTTGGCCCCATCAGAGGTTTTATCTGGTGTTCCGATCAATAGAGGTTGGACTCGTGCTGGCAGTGGTTAAATCCATATGCTGGAGGAGGTCTGGAGAGATTCCCCCTCTTAACGAAGGGCCGAGCGATGAGCAGGCACCTGCTCCGGTTGCATTCTGGTAAGATGTTAGGGGTTTGGATAGTACTCCGGCCAGACCACACGCTTGGCAATCTGAGTATGAGGGTCTCAGGCCTTGTGGAAGGGTGTTCCTGTTGGAATTTGTGTATCAAAATGGTGCTACGGTTTTGGTTACCTCAGGTGAAAAACTGGGACACTTGCGATGAGAAGGTGTGATCTTTCTCCCCTGCCGAGAGGGCAGCCGGGGTGCGGAATGGCCGAAATGGCTAAGAGCACCACGTTAAAATAACAACAGTATGGTCGTAATGGTTGTATACATACTCGTATGTCGTTATGACATTGATAAAGCCACTACTAAATAAAGGTTATTGTGTGACATTGGATAATTTGTATATTTTGTAATTAACATATGCTAATGTTTTTAATGTATGTGTTTATATATCTGAAATATTGTTACTGGCATCATTAAAATCATGTCATTGGTAATTACCATACTTTACATTGCCTGTTGTCTTAAACGTATTTTGTAAAGTGAAATGGTGCAAAGGACTGAATGGTGGTTGGGGAGTAGTTGTGCACGCATCGCTACTGCTGTCATACGAGTGCCACGCCATGCTGTTGTCGCTCAACTATACAGACCAGTCGGCGATGAGCTCCAAACGTGTGAGCATGAAACAACTGGCTTGCGTAACATTAGTCTGGCATGTATACAGGTGCATACATGGCAGATTGATACATTTAATCTCAGAAGTTTGCACTCACAGAGTTTTACAAATGTAGATGTGTTTGTATAAAAGGTTGCATTGTAATAGTTGTTAATGGCAACATATTTCTAAATTTTTTAATTATAATGTATGCAGGGATTAAAAAATTATAAGGGGGGGGGGCTACATTTAGACAGACACTGGGTGATTTCATAAGCCTACCTTTCCAAAGGAAAGTAGGCTAAAATAGAAAGAAAATTATTACTCGGTGTATTATATTATGAAATATTTTATATTACCTTGAGAAATGGCAGAGTAAATGAAGTAAAAACATGAGCCTGTTTACTTTCGCTCTTTATTTTTTAGGTGCTAGGATACATATACACCTGGAATTCACGTATGCTAATACCATTGAGTAAGGATATACCTAGAGTTGACTTCCGTAGGTTAAAGTTTCTGATCACTCCAGCAGGTAAGAATCTGTAGTTCGTGGTATGAACACCACGTAGCGCTAGTCCATTTTCATGGCTGCTGCGTGGGGAAGTTGGCAGCATTGCCACTTAGAAATCTACCCTCTCTCACTCATATGCCATCTCTGTCGCTCCCAGACCAAACTCCACAATAGTAGAACGTGTTCTGAATGTCTGCTATAGCCACGAAACTGGGACAGACAAGATGGCGGACATCCGAGTAACTACTTCGTCATATATGTCCGTTTACGAAAATATTACGGTTTCTGTAAAACATCTGTATGTACAAAATGAAACGTAATGTACGCGTAAGTAGTGGAAAAGTTGCTAATTACTCACACTGTCATAATAACATAGTAAACACAACTTTATAAAATATGCAATAACTGTGGATTTATGTAATGTATATATATATGTTATCACATGGTTGTTCTGTAGGCTGTGTGCGCAGCTCATTTGGTACGTGGGTCTGTGCCACATAATTTTAGATTTTAGAGTTCAAGTCTCGGTTGCGTAACAAAATTTTGTATGTTATATATTATTGCTGTTTATAACTTATGTTATTGTTCGAAAAGGTTTATTTCCATAATCCCTTCATCTAAAAGCAAAAATACGTAAGTAACAGCACAGTGCAATTGACTTGCTGTGGTTGTTTGCTAATCAAATCGATTTGTAGGGTTGTGCAAATATTTGGTGTACCGAAATGACAACTTTCATTTTCATTTCGGTAAGAAATTTGGTTATCTAAAGTTGTAACAAAGCAAAAATTCTTGACTTCGATGAATTTTCGGGTGTTTAATGAATATTCATTTAGTGCACCAGCAAAGAAAATTTATGCCTGTGAATCATTTTGTTTGTTTTCATTATTTTGTAACTGAAATAACTGAAAATTTAAATGTAGGCAAGACCTCCTGTGGCAAATACTCTATGTCCTATTTTATTTTTGGTTTGATTGTGCAATTAATTTGTTATAATAAATAACTTGTTAAAATGTTATAAAATTCATTAATCTTTCATTTAGGCTGAGCTCTAATGAGATTATTTTTCATTTTAGTTTAAATTTCACGAAAGTTCATAACAAATCTGTTGTTTTCGTTTTGTGAGAAAATAAGTCACACTCGCACAACCCTATCAATTGTTTTCCAAATTAGATAATTTGAGCTGTGTAGCGTGAGTAATGTTAACAGGCACACACAAAAGCCATAAGTTTAAATTGTGATAGTTTTGCCTTCTTTTGGCCTTCTAACCGTAAAAGTTTGTTTAGTTACAGGAAAGCATAAGATTGATTATTATGCTCAATAAAGATATACACATGTAAATACAGCAGGGGGGGAGGGGTATCGGGATATTCTCTCCCTTCCCCCCCCCCCCACCACAAAAATTAAATAAAATATTCAAAATTAAAACTTGAAAACAAAATGACGTTTATTTTAATATAATAAATGTGTGATCTCCTTGAATATGAAGGATGTTTATAGCATTTTGTGGTTCCATATCTGTTTAATATTCCATTGATTATAAATAAATTTAATTCTTATTTTTAATATTATAGCGTTCTCTCGAAGTAAACTTCTGGCTACGCCCCTGTTTAAATAATTTGCTAATGTTTTAATGAGTGGCGTAAAAATCTGTCGTACATACATGTGAATACAGTACCTTGTTTTCCATACATAAGCAGTGCCATTACTCGTATAATTTTCCATACGTTAATAGTATTCGTACTTGGAAACCTAAATAAATGCAGTCTTCAGGGGAAAGAAACAATCTTCGTACTTTTGGATGCACCACAAAGCACCTGCATTTGTACCCCTGCCCCCCTGCGAGTTGTTTTGTCTGTCATTTACAATTTNAAATAAAATATTCAAAATTAAAACTTGAAAACAAAATGACGTTTATTTTAATATAATAAATGTGTGATCTCCTTGATTATGAAGGATGTTTATAGCATTTTGTGGTTCCATATCTGTTTAATATTCCATTGATTATAAATAAATTTAATTCTTATTTTTAATATTATAGCGTTCTCTCGAAGTAAACTCCTGGCTACGCCCCTGTTTAAATAATTTGCTAATGTTTTAATGAGTGGCGTAAATGTCTGTCGTACATACATGTGAATACAGTACCTTGTTTTCCATACATAAGCAGTGCCATTACTCGTATAATTTTCCATACGTTAATAGTATTCGTACTTGGAAACCTAAATAAATGCAGTCTTCAGGGGAAAGAAACAATCTTCGTACATTTGGATGCACCACAAAGCACCTGCATTTGTACCCCTGCCCCCCTGCGAGTTGTTTTGTCTGTCATTTACAATTTNTTTTGGATGCACCACAAAGCACCTGCATTTGTACCCCTGCCCCCCTGCGAGTTGTTTTGTCTGTCATTTACAATTTTCTGTTAGCACTTTAGGTAACATGGGTATGAACTGATCGGTTCTTTCTTCTCTTCTGCTATAGAAACTTTTTTGCCTTCTGTTGTGTGCATGGATATAAGAGAAGGTAGCAGAAATCGGGTATCGTGTAGTGCCAGCTTAAACGACTCTCACTTCTCGCAGAATTTAGGCACCGGAAACTTCATAAAATCCTTTTTAAATATCGGAAGAAATACTGTTTTGAAAATATGGTACACTACATACTGCTATTATCTTACTAAAATTAACATTGTTAGTGGTAGGGGAATGCTAGTAAAGAGGAGAAAATACCCATGATGAACGAATCGACAGTAAATTTGCGGTATGAATTAACACCACTCCTTACGAAGATGATATTACATGATAGAAAATATATTTTGTTTGTATAGTATAATCGTGCAAACAAGATGAGCGGTCGATAATGGAAAAAGTATTTATTAATTTAACAAAACATGAGGCACAGAGAACATAACTACTTTTATGAAAAGTAAATTATAATTTTGTAAAAATGTCACAAAGTTAACAACACACAAGGATGCCCTGCTGTCACAAATAATTCAAATTTATACATATTGTTTTTAAATTATTATCATTATCTATTTGTAGGCTAGGATACGACAAACATTCCAGAATACATGAAATAATTTTGACACAGTGAAGATATTTACAAATAATTTCTGTTCTTCTTGGCAACAACTGTACATTATGAACTGAGAAATTATTTGATTCAATTGCATTTAAACACACCTGGACACTTTAATTTAGCATAAGCTACAAAGTCTGAAGTAAAGCTGGTTTTAGATTAGAAAATTTAAGTGTTGAGTTATGCATTAAGACGTGTGCAGAAGAAACAAAAGTGTGTTACCTCATGTATTGGTTTCCATTGGAACTTAGCAGGTTGTGTACGTTGTTGTAATTTCCTTAAGCATTGAAAGAAATAGTTATATTTTATATCTTAAGTGAAACTTGTGAGGCGACGACCACTCAGAACACAGCAGACAGTTTTGTTAGCGGGAAATGGTTATTTACGGTAATGTAAGTATAAACAACATTAAAAAGTTGTGTGTGTACACATGTTAACGATTATATTTGTTCACAAAAATAAACTTCTGTGATAGAAAATGTCTGCTTCGAAGTATAATCTGCTTAAATATGGTTGTGATATACAAAGTAAGGAAAGGAACAAAGTAAACATAATAGGCTTGCCGCCTATTTCCATTGGTTAGAATTAAGAATTAAAACATGATTGCAAACTGCAAATACAGAAGATGTGTTTCCATATGACAGATACGCGCTTACTGCATAGTTCTTAATGCATAATTTGTTTTTATTGTAAACTTAGCTTAATTATTACCGATTCACACTGAGTCATTGCATTCAATCCATATTTAGTGTAGAAATAGTTATATTTTGTAATATAGTTTGAAGTAGAATATTGCGACTCTCTTTGTTATGTCTAGTTTCCATGCCTTTGTTAGTGTTATCATTGCTGATAATAACTTCAGTGTCAACTTTTTCACACTGTTCTGAGTTTGAGGTTTAAGTGTAGAATGTAAAATGGTGTGCTGTGTTACACTCATGTGACTGTAGACACACATAATTGCCAGCTATTCAGACAATAACCACTATTGCACATCATTATTATAAACATGGATCTTACCGGGATGGAAATTATATTGTTGCTTTAAAACAAACATCTGTTAAAGTTGAGCCTTATACGTGATCATCAATGTCCTTTTCCCACAGTATGCATAAGGTTTTCTGCTTAATGAGATGCACACTCATATAGCGTTCGCATTAGTATAAGTACATAAATGTTGTACATGTCTTGGGGAGATGACAAACGCAAGTACACAGGGAAATGAATATGTTTACGTCTCGCGCCCTTATAGCCCATAGGCTACTATTTTGAAAAGCGATTTATATGTAATTCACAATTGTTATTCCTACATTTCTTTTTCTAAAGAGTGGTATGGAGGCATCAACTTTCGAAAAAGGCCACTGAGATAAGTTCTTAACAATGTTATACTCTTTAACCTTTAATGATCTGGATGAGCCAAGATAAACATAACCAGTTTTCTTCGTGATTTGTTATGAACCTGGTGTGGCAATGAATTTAAAGTTAATATGTAGGGCAGTGAGAAAACTGCCAATTTTTTACAAGGCAAGGCATGGCTGAGTGTAAAAGTTATATCAACATTCAAAAATTAAGTTTTATTTATTCCATTATTAGTGTTGCAATAACATTTACCTCTTGTTTTTACAAGTTTTAATAATAAATTATAGATAACTGCATTTACTTCATCAAATACTTATTCATTCATTTCTTGAAAAAATGTCTGTAATTGATTAATAGCAACACTTTCAATGTCATGCGCTTTTCAGCTACAATTCCTAATGGGTTGATATTTTAAAATATATTTTCTTACGTTTCGGCACAGATTCAGTACTAGTTTCCCAACAAAATGCTTGTTCAGAATCTTATCAGCTGACTGGTTGCTGTAATGGATGCAAATAAGTATGCCTGTCAAAATGTGTAAAGTATCGAGCCGAGTAGAGTATGCTTATATACATAAGTGCATTCCTAGGTTCGGACACAGCCTTAATGACACTTGAATCAACAAATGTAACGTACTGATTATTTGTACGAACAGTCACCTTTGTAGTAGATCACAACCCCAAACTGTAAACACTGNAATGTAACGTACTGATTATTTGTACGAACAGTCACCTTTGTAGTAGATCACAACCCCAAACTGTAAACACTGAGTCCCATTGTAGACCTTTGTGCATCTTAACATATATTTCTTGACTAGTGAACAATCATATCCTGTCAATTTCCTTTCACATAAAAAGGGAATGAAAACGTTACTATGATGTATGACATCATTCATGATTAATATCAAATTTGTAATTGTAAATGCTAACAGTACTCGTATTTTATCATGAACACGTAACTATAGTAAAATAATACATTAGAATTAAAAACAAAGACCGTTATATATTGTTGATAATTCATTTTCGCAGAAGTAAATAAAACCGAATTGTGGTAGATTCGCTGCAAATTTCAGCTAATACAGAATTCTATGACAAACGAAACACATTCCATGGTTGCCACTAGTAAATCATGGGTTGGGTATTCACAATTGTAATGAAACCTGATAACTCGCGTGAGACAGGCTCGCTTTTAGCTGAATGTGAACGAACACGTGGGTGAGCCAAGGCCAGGGTGTTGACCTACTTTTGTCGGCTGCGGCACTGGCAACACCGCATAGGTGGCGAGGTATTTCGACTGCTACCTCTCAGTCCAGAACAGTAGCACTCCTCTGCATCAGCCCAAGAACTAACAATAAAACTGGTCAGACTTTTTCCTATCTCAAGGCCACTCCAGTGTATATCTTTACTCAATGCTAATACACATGTGTGATGCAACACGTTAACACTATTTGTGTTTCTTTGTATGTTTTTTATGTATCTGTTATAATGTTAGGCAATGCAGTTAGAATACCAGAATATAGGATGCCCTTGAAAATAAAAAGACTCCCGCATTTTTACTTTGGTCTACAGGGAAAATTATTAGTTTTTCCACAAATTTTTTATATATTAGCTAGAACTTTATTTTGTCTCTTAAATAAAGTTTTAACATAGGTCTATGTTTTTATTTATTTAAAAAACAACTGAAATTATGTATATAATAAGGGGTACAAAATCTTGATATTGAAATAAAATATTTAAACAGAAAACTTGTGGCAAAGTTCTGTGCAGATAGTTGTAGTATGTATTATACTACACCTCCAGTGCATTAAAATCGAAGGAAGCAACACTTTTTGGTCCATCCTTAACACATTTTTAAAATTATAACAGTCTATTAATTTTTTAAGATTTTGGAGTGACTTGTACGGTAGTGATACATGTCAAGTAAGAAAATATTGACCATTCTAGCTGCAACTCGTAACATTTTGAAAGTTAAGATTAGACTTTGGAAATGGGGGGGTTGACTTTGTGACCCAAGATTTTTCACTGTTATTTACATTTCCTTCCCTTTCAAAGAGGTTATTTATAATGTTCAGTGGTTCAATTGGCACCTCTGAATATCTGAAACATCCCACTGAAATAGGGGGACAATTTTTATGTTATTCTATGTGTCATAACTTGCAGGGATCTTAAATTAAGATAAATATGGTAAAATAGAGAATAACATCACGTGACAGAGCATTAGATTCCTTATTATGATTTCTGTTACTGAATTTAAATTCATCCCAAAGATGTGTATCAAATGAACTGTATTTGTTTTTAAAGTTAATTGAGATTCTTGCAAGTAATATTTCAGTATTTCCTTTAAGTTTTCTGCGAAAACTTTATGGTCATGAATTTTCATTTTTACTGTCTACAGAATTGTTTATTTAAGTTTGGTGCTGATTCTTGCTAAAAACTCTTTATTCTTGTTGCATATTGTTTGAATTCCTAACGGGTTTATTGTAATAATTTGTAGACAGTAAATATGTAACCATTTTCACAATGGTGTGATGTTTGTTGCAAAACAGTATTTTGGGTGATGTATATACTAACAAACAATTTACATGTAGTTGCCTACCTTGCAACTGTGCACCAACTGTCACAGATTTACTTCATATTTGATCATTTAGTTTTCTGGATATTTTTGGTTATAAATCAGTTATAAGCTTAGTATACAAATTAAAACATTTAATTTTCTATACATTAGCATTTTAAACCTATTTTTGTACAGAATTTTTTTTATAGATACTATGTTTTTCGAGGAATAGTAATTAGTAAGTTGTGTCTTTCAGATACCAAGAAATTTGTTGAATTTCTCTTCAAATCAATGGAGACAAAAGAGTTTGATGTTCCAAAAACAGTTACAACTACCACTACAACTTTGACGACGACAACTGCAACATCAAATAGTATGAGTACTGTTGTAACTCAATCTGCAGATCAGGTTCTTGAATCTTCTGGCAGCATGCATGGCAGACATGCTGGAGATTCAAAACCACCTGTTGAAGTTCTATTTAAAGCTAATATTGCATTGGAAATCACAAATGCACAAACAAATGTGTCCAGTATACCAACTCCAGCAGTACGTGAAGTATTATCTCCGTTATTTACTGTTAAGGAGGTATCACAAGACATCAGGCCTTCATTGACATCACCCTGCAAAACCAAGGACCCATGCCAAAATCAACAAAGTGCAGGCAGTAAAATTCTAGACCCATTTCGAGAGAACCTTGATAATTTTGTGCCTGAGCAAGAACGGCTTTCACATTCAGTCATGGAAAAACATGGCGAGGTAGGTGTCTTATTTTAACTTATTCTGTATAAAATGTGAATGTATGTATTTTATGAAAAGTAACTTTCTGGACAATAGTGTATTGAAGGTGCAAGTTTCATGATTATAATGTATGCTTCTTAAAATCTGTAAAATTATTTTGAAACTTAATTATTGGTGTGGGGTTTTAGTAAAGTGATTGCAACACGTGTTAATAGGTGATAGATGTATGCTCGAAAAACAAAAATTTTGTAAAGTAATTGAAACACATTATCTCTTTTTGCAATGCAGTACATATTTTATTTTAAGAAATCTGTGATAGTTTTGTTTTTGCAGATGTAGTGAGTGCATTTGCATGCTGCAGCAATGAACAATATTTACAGCTGTTACAATAGTCTAACTAAAGAATAATTTTACTATATGCTAAAAATTTTGTATTCTGGTTGGTCCGTACCATGTCTTAAAGAATTTCTTTAGGTTAGTGGTTGTTAATTTTACTCTCATACATATTTTTGAGAAGTATCGAGTGGTTTTTACATTTCTTTCAGCAGGTTGTAAATTGCTCACGCTAACATTTTTCTGCTTTACTTGTTGCATGCAACTTATCAAGTGCTTTGTTTTTAAAAATTTGATTTATTTTAGGTCAAAAAAATTATTTGTAGTCCTTTAATGTGCACATGATTATTACATCATAACAATTGATAAATACCCACGGGTAACACATTCATTGGTTAATAACATGGCAGCCTCTAATCTCTTAATTATGGGTGATAGCAGCCTCCAAATGTTCACAGATGGTAGATATAAAATCATGCTAACACTCTACATGACTTTGTTGTTTCATCTAACGTAACTTCTGACATTTTACAAATAATTAATTATAATTCCCAATTTTTAATGGCATCTCTCTCTCTTAATAATCACGTTATGTCATAGATCATATTATATTTTGTGCCCCATTTCCCATAACAAATCGTCTGACAAAGTTCAGATGACCCTGTCGATCAACACTGTACATATAGGTTCAGCGGCCAATATCCTTTATAAATAATATGATTGTAAAACAGCAGCATGACAGAATACATAGAACGACTATACATTCTTTGACAAAAGTAACAAAAAAAAAACTTTAATGGAACCAGCTTTGTATTATAAATTTAATGATATCAATAAGTTCATTATAATTAGCCTAAAATTCTATTGTTTTTTAATGTGTTATAAAGAAGTGCCTAGCTATATAAATTTACCNACTTTAATGGAACCAGCTTTGTATTATAAATTTAATGATATCAATGAGTTCATTATAATTAGCCTAAAATTCTATTGTTTTTTAATGTGTTATAAAGAAGTGCCTAGCTATATAAATTTACCAAGTACTTATCTGTAATTTTAACTGTAACATAATTTCCTAATGAACATATTTGTTTAAAACTTCATGGAACCAAAGTTAGCACTTTAATTTTTAGACCAATATTATTGTTAATAGCAGTAATAAGGAAATAACAGTGAAATATAATATGCCCTTGTGGGTTTCTATAAAGTGAAGCAGCTTACCTAGTTTGACAGCGCTCTGCCGGTGCTGGACGTGCTGACGTCTGGTGTGTATAAAGGCTGGCTAACTACTGAGCGTGTATGCTGGGTGGCAGTATGCAGTGATACCCCTCCCCCTCTTCCTATGCTATATCTGAAGAAGATGACATCACAGCCGGTGAGAACGTCGTTCAAGCAGAGTTTGAATCAAGACTGAGATTCCTGAGTGGCAATGTTTGATGACGACGAAAAATTCGCTCATTAAATTTCGAGACTGTATTAGAAAATCCTGTGCGGGAGTAATTTTTCTGTATAAATAGAGATTTTAGGTATGTGACAAGCCAGGGTTGGGGTAACTTTGGTAAGGTCAAGATGTCCTGAATAGCGATTGTAAAAACTTAAAAAGTTAGGTATTTAAATTTTTAAAATGTACATCGTTTGTTAAGGAAATTTCAAAGAACTGTAATGTAATTGGGGGAAAATATTTTAACGTAAATTTTGCTAGAAGAATATCAAACATATTTTATGTATTAATTTTTTAAAGTAATTTGTGTGAAACATGCACATATACACTAATGTTTGTGAAAAAGGCAACACCAAGAAGGATAAATGTGATTAAAATGAACTTTATACCACAGCTTAGGTACATGACAATACACAATTGATTAGAATTACCTTCTTTCTAATAATTGATAAGAATTACCTTCTTTCCTTAAGAATTCAGTATGATGTGAAGCCCTCACGTGTTGCAATAAGAGCCCCTAAATGTCATGGCATGGAATCAAAGAGAACCTGGATATGTTCCTGGGGGTGGGGGGAATCACCCTACACAAAGCATCAGCAGTAGTTGCTGGAGGTCCGTGATGAAAAAATCGCCGACCAACCATATCCCAGACATGTTCTATGGGCGACATGTCAGGCGAACGTGCAGGTCAGGGAAGCAGTGGTACCCAGCATTCATTGAAGAATACTGTTTATTCCCCACCACATGTGGCTGGGCATTGTCTTGCTGAAATGTCATGTGGAGTGCAAAACCTTTGTCTCCAAAACATCCCTGATGTAGCGGTTGCTGTTCAGATTGCCCTCAATATGTAGGAGTCGTGATTACATGTTGTATCCAATGTCGCCCCAAACCATCACGGTACAGATGCACTTTCTAGGAGGCCATGTAAGCCATTTTGTCATCATTGTGAATGCCAAGAATAAGAAGTGGTGAATTGTTGAAGGTACAGAGGACAAGAATTTAAGGTTCTGTATCTTGTGATGGGTCACCTACATGAAGTGATGAGGGTATTAGAAAAGAAGAGCTAAATGATCTTACTTTGCATTCATTACTAGATGGTAAGAAACTGGCTATTGGTCAAAATGAGAAGAGATATCCAGTTTGAGCACAGCAGTCAAAGCATATCGGGCACAATGGAATTCCTTCATACTGAAAAATGGTGTGCTTTACAGGAACTGGAAAAAGTAATGATGGGAAACATACCTGTTTACAGTCGGTCCTTCCAGAATGCAGCATTCCTGAAATCTTGAAGGAACTGCATAAAACTGCAGTGAGTGGGCAATTAGGTGTTAATAAGAATCTTGAGATGGTTTCACTGATATGCTACCGTGTTCACTGTTGGGAGGACGTTGAGAAGTGGTGCCAAATGTGTTGACACCTGCACTGTAAGGAAGGGACCAAAGACCAGGGGACAAGGCCACCTCCAGTAATACAATGTTGTAGCCCCATTTGCTGGGTCCCTTGCCTGTCACAGAGAGAGGTGATCTGCATCTACTGGTGGCCCAAGATTACTTTACTATGTGGTCTGAGGTCATTCCACTCCCAAACGAAGAATTGCGTACTGTGGCCGATGCACTCATAGAGCATGTTTCCTTGAAGTTTGGGGTGCCACTAGAACTCCATTCCAATCAGGGTCAAAATTTTGAAGCGGCTGTGTTCCAATTTGTAACAAAGATTCTAGGGATGAAAATTATTAGGACTGCAGCCTTACACCCTCATTCGAATTGAATGATCAAAAGGCTTAACTGCTGTCGTGAGCGGTACCGGCCGCTCTTTGTGGCAGATAACCAAAAGGACTGGAATTCAAATGTCCCATTGTTTCTCCTTGTTTACTGTTTGGCAGTTCACAAGTTTACAAGGGTAACACCATCAAGGATACTGTTTGGGAGACCCTCCCTAGTGACCTGCTGTTTAGCTGACCAACAGAAGAGGAAGCTACTGCCCCAGAATATGTCAGTGAAATACATCACAGACTAGTTGGCATTTGTGATTTTTCTCAACAGCACCGTAGAATAAATAGTTTACAGGATTAAGATGCAGTATAATATAAGAATGTTGAGTGAGGTATTTCAAGGACAATTGGTGTGGCTGTACAACCCACAGAGGTGAAAAGGTTACTGCCCAAAGCTACAGAAATCTTGGGAAGGCCAATACAGGATTCTGAAGAAGATCAATGATGTTGTCTTTCAGATTTGTAATCAAGGCACTCCGACGAAGCCTAAGATTGTCAGAATTGACCAACTCGCCCTTTACGAATGTCTGGGTATTGCAAAAAGTGTTCGGTATGAACAGAATTGAGGGGGGGCAGTGTTAAATGTTGCTGTTCTGCATCACTTCCATTCCCCCATCCTGCTCGAGCGACCGAAGGAATGTGTCAAGGGCTGAATGGTAACCCACAGAGTGCGCGGAGATGTAAAAGGAGTGCCGCTGCCAAGGTAAACCTCGGGACTTTTGCTGACTTCTGTCATTAACGGAATTGAATGTCTGGGGTTATCATTACGAGAAAGTTCTGGTCATTGCATCTGCCTCTCTCAGCACAACCTTGGGTGCAGGGAACATTGGGCCTGTGGGACTTTTTTTTTTTTTAGCATAGATGGCCCTCCGAGCAGACAGTTTAGAGTTTGGAGAATTGTACTGTTAAGAGTGAGGTATGCAAAGACAGTAAAGCAATAAGCCAACAAAGCGATGAGTGGCGAAGAGTGATCAGTGGGAGTGAAGTTCTGCGAACTGCAAGTATTGGTACAGTGGAAAGTGAGACTGATGGGTGGGACTGGATGCATGAGAGACAAGACATTTGGAATGATGGCATAGACTGGTTGAGTGAATATGTGTAAATAATGAGCATGAATTGACTAAAATTGTAAGGACTTTAATTAGAAATGAAATAGACCTTAAATATTGTGCTCACTGCAAATAATGAAAGTAATAGTGATGCTAGGCAGTTTAATTTTGTAAATAATATAATTGTGAATATTTGTAGCTTTATAGATAAATTAAAAATTACATTACATTATTTATTTTATTAAAACCTCCATCCCTCATAAACTTTGATATGGTCTGGGCATTTCATTGGGGTTACATTGACTAAGGAACATTTTGAAGCTATCATCACCTGTCGAATGTTCTGGGTTATGTTCTCCTGTAGGGACATGGAGCAAATCAAAAGCAAGAGAGCATTGCACAACTTTTGTAATCAGGGTAAACCCAACCTGCTGTGTGATTTGTGGTCAAATAGTAATCAATTGAATGTTTCTGTCTGATGCAAGTCGTGTAGTATTTCCTCAACAACTATCCTGGGATGTTTAAAATGGTGTAGTCCTGTTAATACACTGAGAAATTCAGTGTCCCGGTACCTATAACAACTAATAATATTAGTTAAAAGAAAAAGTTAATGTAGGTTATGTTACATTAAATATCACAATAATGAGTAAAGTTTTCAACATAAATGAGGTCATAACACCTCTTCCCTCTTGAAAATAAAAGCAATTACATTGCTTTTCACTAACCATCTTCTAGACCTCAGAGGAGGTGACTAACTTCTATTACTACATAATATTAACATTTCTACATTTTCATTTGTTCTCTTTGTATAGCAGTTGAACATTTTACAGAGATGTATTTGTGTTATTATATTTACATTAAATGATATACAACATATAACATCTCAACAACACTCTTGTTCACAATATCTGAAACACTTACCTTTGAGACACTATGTAATTATAAATATTATTGCAATAGAGATAAAATATACCATGATACTGTATGTATAATTTTATAATTACTTATTTGCCATTATTCCTCATTAACAGCCTTTTCCATTTCTACTCATTTATGACTTATCTGAATTATGATGTTCATTGTGCTAAAGAGGTAAGTTAATGTTCAGTTCATCTAAGATAAATATTTGGCCATCTATTTTGTGTCATATTTTGTAATCAGGTGGTATAATGTTTTATTGTGTACATTGTTTTGCATTATCAATTGCCTTTGGAATATAACCTTTTGACTATAGTCTTTGTGTTTGTCTTTGAAAGCTAGTTTACCTGTTTATATTAGCAGAATATCTGAAGGTTCTTGGCATTCGCAAACAATGGTTAACTTTCATCTTTAGGAGGTACATATACCCTTCCATTTCTTATTATCTGAGTCTATATTGTTGCCTTCAATTCATTTATATTTTCAAAACAGTCCTCTATATTTGTCTTGTATTGTAATAACTTTGCCTCACATGCTTCATGAGCGTGAGTACTTTAGTAGAAAATGTTTGTTTACAAACCTTGTCGCCTTCCAGGGGATGCGAACCCTGGTCAACAGGCCCTCGCCGGCTGCAATTGAATTTAGTTTGAATTGCCCTATGCCAGCTGCTCACGGAGTCTGCCTGAGATCTACAGGGGCAGTTCTCTAGCCCATGTGGCGGCCGGTGAGGCCTTAGCAACTGCAACCTGTACTGATGGCTGCACACAAACTGATATTCTTCATGGTGCTGTTGGCCACACCGCACACCTGGTTGGTTTCGAAAACAGGAAAACACTGACATGGAGTATGATAATTACAGGACTTTATTAACTCAGTTCTCAAGGCACTACATATACATAACAATCACCATGTAGTACGTTTCGTTTGGCATCCTAGTCAGCCATACCATTCTATAACCTAGATCGTGCATAGCAATTAACGTAACACAGTCAATACCGTCCACCACTTGGTGCAGACATAATTACCCTCACAGATTTACAAATCACCCTTAACATTAAGCAGCAGTCGTAAAAATGTGCCTGAGGTATAATTAAGTGGGAAGCCAGAGGAGAAAAACACTCGTCCCCCGGCAATTAAACTGTAGTAAACCCTGGATATCAGCTGGTCCCGTATGCTTATGTGGCGTGTCTGGTCGTGGCACCCGACCAAACCGCGAAGAACTAATTAGAAAAGAGTTAGCCATGCCGGAATATGATACGGGGTCTAGAAAGTTGATAATAAAAGTTCTGAAAACACTTTAACTAATGTACACTATCTCAGTTCGACGAAAGTTGTGGACCCCTGTGCGTCACGTCCATCTTACGCCACAACCCGATCAAAACTGCAGCAACATGACCACCGGAAGGCGAACCTCCCGACGTCCAATAACTGTTAGTAATAATCACAAAGAACACAAGATAAAACACAACAAGGCTCAAAGTAAACCCTTTCCAATAATTATTCATGCATAATTTCCCTGCTAGTCTAGTTTTACGTGATGTTATTTAGTTTTTCTCACTAAACCTGAGGGGTTCGAGTTATGGTTCTCCATTGACGTCACGGCCGTGCCTCCGGCCTCAGGATGGCAGACGGTCATGCTGCCAGACACACACAGCCCTCCTACCGCCAGCGCCTTGTACCGCCCGCCACTCTCGGTACTCTGCTTTGGCCCGTGCACACACACCCACACACCCATGCACAAACGCGCACACACACTACTGCCAGGGTGTTCTCGGAGCGCTGCTGGTACTGGGCGGGACTGGGCTAGGAATTAGAGGCCCTGGAAGGGGCCAACGCCAAGCAACCCCCCTCCTGCTTAGCCCAGACTTGCCCGTCTGGTGGAGGTCCGCGATGTCGTGGGTGCGGGTCCAGACTACCCTGCTGCGTAGCGTGCCGGGCATACCCTGCCGGGGTGCTGACCTGCAGGCCGGTGTTAGTGGGGCACTTTGTACCTTGTGTGCTGCCTGGCCGGGCCGTTGTTTCCCCCATCTCTGCGACTGGTCACGGCATCCTCTCGGGCTCTCGTGGTCTGATGCATGCCAAACACGGGCGCCTTCATTGGTTCCAGTGGCGGCGTCTGGACCCCCACCATCGTACTGGCTCCCCGTCCAGCTTCACCACCCAGCCGGTTGAGGCGCTGTTAGCCAGGAGGGCGTTGTGTCCCCAGCCCCGCTCCGTCGGCTGCCCTGGCTCCTCCGCCACCTCCCCGGGTTCTTCTATCACGGGATCGACCCCACCTTGGGCTCCATCAGGGGCGGCTATCCTGAGGTTCCCTGGATCGCTGTGTCCCTCGAGGAGAAACCCTGGAATGCTGCCTCCTCTGGTTGCTCGAGCTCCTCCACCTGGACTGTGCAGGTGTCGCCGCCCAGGGAGGCGTCCTGTCTCAAGTTACCCCTCGTCCTCTATGATGACGAGGCACTTCTGTTCGTTTCTGTGGTACAGTTTTTCCATGTCCCCGAACTTATTGTTAGCATAGTCTACTACCCTCCTTTCCCCGTCATCTTCGAGCTGGTATAATACAGCCCCTGATGCCTACGGCACTGGCATCATTCTGGACATAAAGCCTATGGACTAGGGTGCAGCAACATGTGAATGCATCCTTAATTCGTTCAAATGCCCCTTGCGCCTGCTGCGTCCAGCAGTACTGCTGCTGCTGTGATAGCAAGTCTGTTAAAGGGGTGACTCTTCGGGCAAACTCGGGTTAGAAGTGCCGAGCCAATTGACTAGGCCTATGAATTTCTGTAGTTGTTTACAGTTCTGGAGCGGCGCGGCTGCTGCAATCTTTTTGAGTTGTCAGGGATGGGGTGCGTGTCCCTTCCAGTCTACCATGTTGCCTAGAAACTCTATTTGTTGTACCCCAATGTGGCATTTCTGTGGGGCGCAGGACAGGTGGTGCATTGCCAGGTGCTCCAGCACCAGGTCTAGGTGGCATCGGTGGTCATCCCAGTTGTCCGACCATACAATGGTGTTGTCGAAGTATACCATTGTGAAACTCCCGATGTACCTCTCAAGCACCTTCACCATCATGCTCTGGAAAGCCGAATGGCATAGCTCTGAATTGAAATCGCCTTTCATCAGACACTCTGAAAGCTGTCTTGTGCCTGTCCTCGGGGTGTATGGGGATCTGCCAATACCCCGACTTCATGTAAAGCTTACTGAACACCTTCGCATCTCCCAGACTAGTTACGGCCTCATCAACACAAATTAAGGGAGGGGGGCTGGCTGGCAGCAACCTCATTAATTGGGCAGAAATCAATACAAAAATGCAGTGTTCCATCTTTTTTCTCTGCTAAGATAACCCGTGAATTGTACCCACTCTCCGACGGCTCGATCACCCCATCATGCAACATTTCACATACTGGTTTCCGGATTTCCCGCTGTTTGCGGAAGCCGTAGGGCCTTGGCTTGGTGTAGATTAGCTTCTAATGGGTGGTGTTGATCTGGTGGACCGCCACTGTGGTCTTCTTCAGCGGGTCGGTGACCACGAACACCTCCCGCTGTTGGTGCAGGCTCTGTTGGACTGCTTCATGGTGCTCCTCCGGAACGTGGTGCTTGAAGTCGGCCAACTGCAGCCCATCTATAGTGGTCAGTCGTCTGCTCCTGACAACGTAAGTTGTGTACCGCTCCGTCTTCCCGAGGTGGACGCGGGCAGCGCTGGTCTCTATCACTGCATCCTGCTCGGCCAGCCATGGTTGTCCCTGAATCAGTTCCTCTCACAGTCCGGCTACCACAATCGCTGTCGCTCGTGTCGTCAGTCCATGTACTACCCGCACTTCCACATCCGTCTGGCCCACCACCTGTCCTTCCTTTCTCATGTTGGGGGGCCAGTCTCATCGTCCCCAGGTGGGCTCGCACCAGTCCTGCCACCAGTGGTGGGTGGATGAATATGTACATGACTCGCCCCTGTTTCTATGAGGGCTGTCATCATCTGTCTGTGCACCTCCACTATGACCCTCATCAGCCTCGGAGATCCGCTTTTCAACTGGTGTGCCTCTGCCACCTCCAGGTCACCTGCGTCTCGTGGGGGTCGAGGTCATGTCCGGCCCCCCTCACTCCATTTCCCGGCCTGCTGTTCTGCTGGGGGCAGTTGGGGCACACCCGGTGCCAGTGGTATTCCTCATTTGGGCAGAACCGACACCTGCCGCATTGCATGGGGTGGCCTCATTGTGGTGGCCTCAGGTTGTCGGGTGCTTGTCCGGCCTCGGGCTGCCCCTAATTGGCCCATCTTGGGCTCTGGTGCAGCCATCCACGGAGGCTCTCCTCCGTCCCCAATGCTTGCAGCACGTAACTCTCTAGCAACATGGCCTGGAAAGGCCACAAAAACTGTCTTAGTTCCTTCTGAACCAGCTCTGTGATCGTTGGCAGGGTGGTCTCCAGTTGCTTCCCAGGTTGTATCCGCCAAAACATGTTGATTTTTCTGGCGATGAACTCCTCCGCCGGCTTTGCATTCCCCTGGGTCTCGTTGTAGAACTATGCCTGACATCAAGTGTCTGTCCGGTTGTCTGCGAATTGCTAGATCAGTCTGCTCACGAACTCCCCCCGGGGCATGTCGAAGCGCCGCCAGAGCCTCCACCATTCACGTGCACTCCCCTTCCGCTGGTTGCCTACCCTGTCTGACCACTCATCCTCTAGCACACCCCAGCGCCCTAGCTGGTGTTCACACTGTCACACAAAAAGCACTGGGTCCTCGTGCACGTGGACTGTGAATTCTTGCAGTTTCAGCAACCCAGGTCCAGCCGTCCCTTGCGGCTTTTGTGGAACCCAGTTCCTGGTCGGCATCTGGTTAGCGACCCGAAGGTATTCAAGGTCGGGCTTCATGTGCAGTCCCTGTGCCGCCACGTACTGTTGGGCCCCAGTCATTGCTGCCCCCTTCTCTATCTGCACTAGTTTGGCTATTGGCAGCTCTATCCATGCACCTACTGACATTCCGGGTTTGTCACTTCTTGTACTCACCCGCACATGCATGTCATCATTTCGTCTTCTCCCCAGTAGGTCCATGTACCGTCGTCTGTTGCACACACTGTAGGTCTGTTGGCTGGCCCACATGGTATTGTGCGTCTTCAGTGGGGCCATTTCGCTGGCTGCTGTGTTGGCTCACCCCGCGCCCAAAGGTGTGCTTCAGCCTGCCTGTTATGTCACGGCACACTCGGGTAGGTCTGGCGGCCGTTGGGTCTCCTTGAATGTGCGCATCGCTGGAGATGGCAGATTGTGCCTTCTGTCGAGATCGGTTGCGCCACGAGGCCTGCGCTTCCTCTGTTCGCCCAGGTGTTCATTTTTTTCCCGCTATGTTCTATCCCTGCTTTTTAATTTTCATAATTTTGGCTACATAGGGGGGGGGGGGCAAACCCCAGTCAACAGGCCCTCGCCGGCTGCGATTGAATTTAGTCTGAATCGCCCTATGCCAGCTTCTCGAGGGGTCTGCCTGAGATCTACAGGGGCAGTTCTCTAGCCCGTGTGATGGCCAGCAAGGCCTTTGTGACTGCAACCTGTACTGGCGGCTGCACACACACACTGATATTCTTTGCGGTGCTGTTGGCCACACTGCACGTCTGGGAATTTTCGAAAATAGGAAAACACTGTCATGGAGTGTAACAATTATATGACTTTATTTACTCTGTCCTCAAGGCACTACATATATATATATATAACAATCACCATGTAATACGTTTTGTTTGGCGTCCTACTCAGCCATACCAGTCTATGACTTAGATTGTGCAGACATAATTTCCCTCACAGAATTACAAATCACCCTTAACGTTAAGCAGTAGTTGTGAAAACGTGCCAGAGATATAATTAATTGTGAAGCTAGATGGGAAAAGACTTGTCCTCCCGGTGATTAAACAGTAACCCCCAGATATCGGTCGGTCCAGTATGCCTATAGAGCGTGTTTGGTCATGGCAGCCGACCAAACCACGGAGAACTAATTAGAAAGTGTCTGTCGTGTTGCCGGAGGCGACATGAAGCCTAGAAAGTTGATAATACAAGTTCTGAAAACAATTTAACTAATGTATACTACCTCAGTTCGACAAAAGTTGTGAACCCCCGTGCGACACGTCCGTCCTCTATGACCCGATCAAAACTGACGCGCAACTTGACCGCCGGAAGGTGAACCTCCAGACATCCGATAACTGTTAGTAATAATCAAAAAGAACACAAGATAAAACACAACAAGGCTCAAAGCAAACCCTTTCCAATAATTATTCATGCATAATTTCCCTGCTAGTCTAGTTTTACGTGAAGCTATTTAGTTTTTCTCACTAAACCTGAGGAGTTCAAGTGTATGGTTCTCCAGTGACGTCACGGCCATGCCTCTGGCCTCAGGATGGCTGAAGGTCATGCTGCCAGACACACACAGTCCTCCTACCGCCGGCGCCTTGTACCGCCCGCCACTCTCGGTACTCTGCCTTGGCCCGTGCGCACATGCATGCACACCTACACACACACACTACTGCCAGGGTGTTCTCAGAGCGCTGCTGGTACTGGGCGAGACTGGGCTAGGAATTAGAGGCCCCTGGAAAGGGTCCAACATCAACCTTTTTTTCATTTGTTATTTACATGCTTGGTAATCAACTGTACCCATTTTAACATAATATTTGTTAGCCAATTTTATGGATTAATATTCTCTTTCAGAGTGCCATATTTGGCAATCAACAAACAACAAATTATAAAATTATCATTTCGCACTTCCTTTTTTCTTATTAACAACACTTACTTATTGATGAGGTACAAAATATAATTTATGTTTTGAATCATTATCCCTATTTACCCATACAGTGGTTGTATGTTGAGAGGCAGCTGTGTAAAGGATAGCCCTACCAGAGCTATGTGCACACACCATTAAAAATATATAAAACCCACAACACATGTAAACAACAACACATTAAAAATATATTAAAAAGCGATATGCATTGATATACCAGGACATAAGAATTGGGGCAGCCAAAAGAACTGACACAATTAAAGTGCCCTCCCAAAGCCAGTTTTAAATTATAATGGCTATATTAAAACATGCTTTAGACTCCATAAGATTCAAATTGCTACACAAATAGCCTCTTCAATCTGATAATTATGTAATCAAAATATTAATATATATTAATCAGGCGAGCCACCAGTGCAGTGTCTGCCAAGTCCTACTATCCTCTACAATCTTACCTTGCAAACCCATTTAAACACAAACAGATCATAAAACTGACAAGTGCAGTCATTGACTGCTGCTAAATGCATCCATTATTCATACAGCACAAACAAAGGCAAAAATAATTTACAGACAAACATTTTTAGGATGTCCGCCCAAGTGGTGTCATTGTATGCCTGACAATTGGGGTTCGGGTGACGGGACAGATCATCCGCTAGCTCGTTATGCTTGCCAAGGATATGCTCGACTACAAAATTCAGTTATTGGAGTGCCAGGGCTCACCTCATGAGCTCCAACTATTGGCCCTGCGCCCTCTCCAACCAGCGTAGTCACTGGTTGTCCATCATTACGGTAAACTTGCCACTCTCCAGGTGGTAGCGGTAGCGCTTCAGCGCTCATATGACTGCAAGGCACTTACGCTCATTGACGTCGTAGTGTGTCTCAACCATCCCAAACTTCGCGCTCGCCTAGTCGATGACAAGTCGTACACCCTGATCACCCAGTTGATACAGTACCGCACCCAAGCTCTTCTGGCTCGCATCTGCCGTCACGTAGAAGCGGCGGGTGTAGTCTGGGCAGGTGAGCAAGTAGCATTCATAAAACCTACGCTACAGTTCATTAAATGCCTGCTGGGCGGCATCCGCCCAGTGGTACCGGTACTTAGGTGACAGTAGGTTGTTCAGGGGCGTTGCGACCTGTGGTGAAGTCCGGTACATAATTGAGAATCCGGTTCACAAGGCCAACGAACTGCTGCAGCTGTTTTTGTGTGTCTGGGTTGGGGGTTTCCCAACGGATCAGCTGTAATTGTTCCGGCGGTGGTTGGTTTGCCAGGTACAAGAGTTTGGTCATGCTGATGTGGCACTTGTGGGAGGCACAGGTGAGGCAGTGGGTCTCCAGTTTTAATTATGAGCGCAAGGTGGTGGGCCTGCTTCTCCTATGAATGGGACCATATCACTGCGCCTTCAAGGTATGCAGTGATGAACAGGCCAATCTACCCATCCAACATTCGTGTCATGAGCGCCTGGAAGGTCGCCGGGGCATCCTGCAGGCTGAAAGGCATGGAGCGAAACTGGAACCTCCGGCCATCTGGCATGGTGAACGCTGTATTGGGTTTGTCCTCAGGTATGATGGAGATTTGTCAAAAGCCGTATTTAAGGTCTATTATGAGAAGAAAACTTCAGCCTGTCCCAACTCTGCTAGTATATCCACAATGGTTAGCAATGGTGGGTGCGCACTCACAGTTAGTTTGTTGACTGGATTGAAATTGACAAACCTAAGCGTACTGTCTTTTTTTTCCGCCATGACTACTTGACAGTTGTACGGGCTCTCAGATGGCTCGATCACGCTGTCCCTAAGTATGTCTGTGATCTGGTCTAAAATAGCCTGTCCTTTGGGGCCATCGTAGTTGATCTGTCTCACAAAACTGAGGCGTACAACACTGTCAAGATCTCGTACTGAGTGATGGTGGTTCGCCGTTGTTATGGTTTGTATCAAAACTGTAACAACTAGTGCCACCTATTGTTATCTCTATGTCATCGTATTGTTTTCTTTATGTTATTAGTAATAAAGCTATGGTCGTTCAGTCGCCATTGAATCGCGATACGCAGTGTTCCATTTCGCTAATCATTACANAATAAAGCTATGGTCGTTCAGTCGCCATTGAATCGCGATACGCAGTGTTCCATTTCGCTAATCATTACAGGTTATGGGCCCAGTAAACAATTGAATAATAATCTCGCGATAGTTTGTACGGTATTATAAGTACTGAGTATAATTATATTCGCTGAAGGAGACTATTAATTGTGCGTATCGTGTGTGTGTGTGTGACCGCGTAATGGCTTCGAACTATGTGATAAGCGTCCCTAAGTTGAAAGGACACGAGAATTATAGTGAATGGTGTTTTGCGGCAGAGAATTTCCTGGTCTTGGAGGGCATGCTAGGATGCATCAAGCAGGAGCCGAATCAACCAGCAATAGGAGCCATGGATGATGCTAAAACCAGAGCAAAATTGATCTTGACCATTGATCCCTCAGTTTACGTTCATATAAAAAACGTTACTTCTACAAAGGAGCTATGGACAAAACTAAAGCAGTTATTCGACGATTCGGGGTTTACCAGAAGAATAAGTCTGTTGACAAATTTAATTTCTATTTGGCTTGAAAATTATATCTCAATGACTGCCTATGTGACTCAAATAGTTGAAAATGGACAAAAATTAGCTGGAACTGGTTTTAACATAAATGACGAATGGATCGGGTCATTATTGTTGGCGGGATTGCCTGAAAAGTTTTCGCCAATGATTATGGCCATAGAACATTCTGGAATTTGCATAACAACGGACGCCATTAAAACGAAATTATTGGACATGGAGGAAACTGAAACGAATGAAACTAGTGGTGCATTTGCTAGTTTTCGTAAATACCAACATAAGAAAAAAGAAAAGTCTGTGGTTAAAGACCATAAACAAGATGGCTCACAAACGTCAAAGTCATCAACCATCAAATGTTTTAGATGTAAACAGACTGGCCATTTCCAAAATAAATGTCCCAATAAAGAGAAATATAATACGCACAGTGAACAAAAGCAAACAAATGCCTTCAGTGCTGTATTTTTAAATGGCAGTTTTAGCAAAAACGATTGGTATGTCGACTCGGGGGCAAGTGTGCACCTAACAACGAATAAACATTGGATTACAAATGTTTCATACGAACAGAGCACTAAAGAAATAATTGTAGCTAACAATAGTAAGGTGCCTGTTAAGTGTTCCGGTGATGTGCAGATTAAAACTTTAACAGAAGATAGCAAGTTTGATGTGACAATCAAAGATGTGTTGTGTGTTCCAAGTATCACAACAAATCTCTTATCTGTGAGTCAATTAATCTGCAATGGCAATGGAGTGTCCTTCACGAGTGACAGTTGTATCATTTATAATAGAAAAAGTAGCTACAGCCTCATTATGTGATGGAATCTGGCGAAACCTGGCATAGGAGACTGGGACATATTAATAGCAACTATCTTAACAAGATGCAGGATGCTGTGGAAGGATTGCAATTGAATAAGAATACAGACATAAGCAAGATGTCTTGTGTCACATGTTGTGAAGGGAAGCAAAGTCGCTTGCCGTTCTCTCATGAGGGTGACAGAAGTACTGAATTATTGAATACAGTACATACAGATCTTTGTGGACCTATGGAGAATGCTTCTCTAGGAGGATCAAGGTATTTTCTTATTTTTGTCGATGATTACAGCAGAATGACACATATTTATTTTTTGAAAAATAAGAGTGAAACTTTTGATTGCTTTAAACAATACAAAGCTAAAGTTTAAAATGTTCTGGGAAAAAAGATAAATATTCTACTGAGTGATAACGGACGTGAATTCTGTAAAGAAGAATTGAATGATTGCCTGAAAAAAATGGGAATAATACATCAAAAAACAAATCCTTACATGCCTGAACAAAATGGTTTATGCGAACGCAAGATGCCTTTTGTTTGAAGCTGATCTACCGAAGAAATTTTGGGCAGAAGCAAGTAATACTGCTGTTTATTTGCAAAATAGAACGGTAGCAGCTGGATTAAATAATAAAACTCAGTATCAGTTATGGACTAACAGCAAGCCTAATATTAAGTCATTTGAAGATATTTGGTACAGTAGAGCACCCCTTAACCGGAATTCCCTCGAACGGAACTCCCCTTATCCGGAACTAATTTTCCAAAAAAATTCAAACGTCGCAATGTTGTGCCATAACTTTCCCGCGCTCGCAAGAGGTCATTCGTTGCTCACACCAGACTGTACATGCACGTTAGCTGCACGTTAGCTGGTAAACAAGCTTCAGCATAATGAAGAGACAGCCGGTCCAAGTCGCACAGTTACAGCTATGCTGCATAATGACACAAGTGACAGTGACTAATGGCAATGTGCGACACATGCCATTGGTTTTAGCGGTGCGACTTTCAGAATTTAGTGTTCTAACGTGTTAGTGTACATATGCCGTATTTTGGCGTGTATAGACCGCACCAAAAGTTTTTGATGAAAAATGAGGGATAATTAATATTTCAAGTATAGGCCGCACTGAATTTTTGTATTCCCGTAAATATTGCCGGGCCTCATCGTGCTAGTGCGGCAACAGCAAACTATGGCAACGTCAAACTAATTAATTTGCCATTGAATGTTATCGTTGCCACGCCACCTGCAGAAAAGTAGCAAAAGCGCAGTATTCCGCGTAAATAAAACTTTAGTATTTATGTCAAAATGCCTCAAAACTGCGTTTAAATTGCGGAACATGTACGCCGTGCGTAGCCTGCCAGCTCGGCCGGTTGTTGCCGGACAGGCAATGGTGTGGTGCATGTGTGCGTGCGGCGTGACACACACACACACACAGCTACTGCTGGCTGACTCATTCAACCAGAGAGAGAGAGAGCGAGACAAAAAAAAGAGGTCGGAGGAGGGAGAATGAAAAGAAAAGGACCGAGCCAGCTAGCTTGGTGCTGGATGGCTGTTGTTTNAAAGGGGGGGGGGGGGTTGAAAGGAAGCATGTCAAGCGAGAGGGTGGAAGAAAAAAGAGAAAAGAAGTGTGCAACCTGAAAGGCGGCTAGAGGTGATACAAACCAGAACAGTCGAAGACAGGCAGGCTGAAGTATGCTGCGACCCATACGCGTTTAAAAACACGTGATAAGCTATTCATTTCTTATAATTTATTTGACTTCCTTAGAAACTAAGTTAAAACATTAGACCAATTGTTCGTTGACAAATTTCTGAACATGGTTTAGGGGAGAAAAATTTTTTATGACAATATCTCATAAATAACACGCACTCCGTCAACACAAACAGTAACATGATATCCAGATCTCGCTTACTCAGGCAGTCACGCGCCCCGCAAAGAGATAAGAATCCCCCCTTGAAGTTAGAGAATGAAGGTCATTAACGCTGCGTCGGGAGTTTTATGACTCACATTTCATAAACAGAACGTAGTGTTTTTTTAAAAATGGTTATGTATCTTTAAGGATAAAACTAATAATTTACACTCATCGATTTCTTAAGTTAAAATTATGTGCCACATATACATGAGTTCAGAATACAAATGTGTTATTTTTCACACCATCCCACCCTAATTTCCCTCGACCGGAATAGCCCTTCCCCCGACGATTCCGGTTGAGGGGTGCTCTACTGTAGTACTGTCATGGTGCATGTCCCCAAAGTTAAACGTGCGAAGTGGGACAAGAAGTCTGAGAAGTGCATTTTAGTAGGTTATTGAGAGGAAGTAAAGGGGTACAGAGTTTACAACCCTAAAACTCAGATAGTATCAACTNTCAGAGGAAGTAAAGAGGTACAGAGTTTACAACCCTAAAACTCAGATAGTGTCAACCAGCAGAGACGTCATTATTATGGAAAAAAATATGAATACAGAGAACCTGACTGTAGTTAAAGAGAAGGAGAATGTTGATACCGATATTGGCGAAGTAAATGCAGATTCAGTGGGGGACAACAATCAATCTGATGACTCGTATACTAGTACTTCAGGATTCAATAATGATGAAACCTATGTGCAAGGTGATACTGCAGAATCGGACAGTTCCACTGAAGTTGATGAAACGATACAATCACGCGCGTTGCCTACTAGACAAAGACAAAAACCAGATAGATATGGTTTCTCAAATATGTGTACAGAAAGTGACATATTACATATTGATGAGTTGTCGGTGGAAGATGCACTACAGGGTCCAGATAAGGAGTGTTGGTCGCAAGCTATACAAGAGGAGCTGCAGTGTTTTGAGGATAACAATGCTTGGGAGCTTGTGGAACCTGAAGACGGTAAAACAGTGGTAAAGTGCAAGTGGGTATTGAAGAAAAAGTGTGACAGTGAAAACCAGATTCGTTACCGTGCTAGATTAGTAGCCAAAGGCTATAGTCAAAAGTATGGTGTGGACTATGAAGAAACCTTTTCCCCTGTTGTGAGGCACACCACATTGCGTTTGTTATTTGCAATTTCTGTACAGTTAAATCTTGATATAATACATTTAGATGTGAAAACAACCTTTCTGAATGGAGAATTGAATGAGACTATATATATGCAAAAACCAGACGGTTTTGTTTGCTCAGAGAATGATAAAAACAAAGTCCTTAAGTTGAAAAAGGCTATATATGGCCTCAAACAATCCTCCAGAGCATGGCATGAGAAAGTTGACAATTGTTTGATTCTAAATGGTTATAAGAAATCTAAACTGAAACCATGCTTATATAGCAAAGTTGTAAATGGTTGTAAGACAATGGTCACTCTTTATGTCGATGATTTCTTGGTTTTTTTGAACGATAAAAAATAAATGTTATAGTTAAAAGAAATATTGAATTGTCAGTTTACAATAAAAGATTTGGGACAAGTAAAGCGTTGCCTAGGTATAGATGTTAAAATTGATAAGAGTAATAATGTAATTACTTTAAGCCAAGAAAATTATATCGATCAACTTTTGCACAAGTTTGATATGGTTGATTGTAAAACTGTTAAGACTCCTATGGAGGCTAAATTGAATGTTACTAAATGTGAAAATGCTCAAAACCAGAATCCATATCAACAACTTATAGGTAGTTTGATGTATCTGGCAGTCCTTACAAGACCGGATATTGCTTATGCAGTAGGATATTTGAGTCAGTTCAATAATTGAAATGGTGAAGAGCATTGGTCATATGTAAAGAGGATACTTAAATATTTAAAACATACAAGAACTTTTGGTTTTTAAATATAGTAAGAATAAAGATTGCGATGTTAAAGGTTTTGTTGATGCCGACTGGGCTAATGATACTATGGACAGAAAGTCATATACAGGTTATTGTTTTATGTTATCAGGTTGTGTCATCTCTTGGGAATGTAAAAAAACAGAAGTCAATAGCATTACCTAGCACAGAAGCTGAATATATAGCAATTTCAGAAGCTTGTAAAGAGGCAATATATCTTAGAAACTTGCAATATGAGATTACAGAGAAAATGGATACAATCACTATATGTAATGATAATCAGAGTGCACAGAAGTTGTCGGCAAATCCTATTTTTCACAATAAAACCAAGCACATTGATGTTAGATACCACTTTTGCAGAAACATGATATCGGATAAAATTGTGCATGTTCAATATTTGCCAACAGCTGATATGCCAGCGGATATGCTAACCAAGAGTTTAAATTCAGTAAAACATTATAAATTTATAAAACTTTTGGGAATTGAAAGTGTGTAATATTTTGATAAGTGGGGATGTTATGATTTGTATCAAAACTGTAACAACTAGTGCCACCTATTGTTATCTCTATGTCATCGTATTGTTTTCTCTATGTTATTAGTATGTCGCGTGCCGGTTTAGGGATTATAGCACGATATTGGCTCACATCCATCACCCCCTCACACCACCCCCGCTTCGCGCACTTCGCTAGGCGCCTTCCAGGCGGCACGTGGAACCGCAGGCAGGTGGAAAATTTCGGGACACGTGGAGCTGAAGCGAAGACCTCCCCCCCCCACACCCCCTTCATCTTCGTACGTCTCTAGCCGCCGGGAGATCTGTTGAGAGTGCAGGGCTCTTCATCAGCAAATAATCCGGTGTAGTTCACCTAACTCAGAAAATACGCACCTTGGAAGGATCGCTGACGACAGTAGGTATTACCCCTCCCCCCTGCCTGAAACTTCAGAAATCAGGACACGTGAGTTGGAAGGCTTTGTTCGGAGCTCTTCCACCTCACCCCCTCACACCTCCTTCCCTCCCCTACAAGGCGCCACGTGCCGCCGATTCAGGGCAGCGGCTGGCGTGTATAAAAACCCCTTTCCAAGAATAGGAGGGGGTCAGTAATAACGGGTACGTCAGTCAGTCATATCGGGGCAGTCAGAGGCTGCGATACTCCGTGCCGGGAGAATCAGTTACGTCAGTAAAGTCAACCAGTCAGTAGAAGATCGCCGATCAGAGAGTCAGGTCAGGGGTTCGGACCCCTGACCACGTCAGTACGTCAGCAGCAACTGTGGCCTTGCCAAGGCCTNTCGGACCCCCGGCCACACGTCGTTAGAACAGCACCACAGTGAGCTGACAGCAACTGCGGCCTTGCCAAGGCCAACCACACCGCCGGAGCTTGCCCACCATAGCTGACAGCACTCACCACTGAGTTAAGTATGACAATCACCGTCACAGAAGCCACACTCAACCAAGAATTCGCCCAGTAAATCCAAGTAACCGAACTAGCACAGTACCGCACCTCTCAAGTGTTGATGTTGTGTATTTGTGAATATATACGAGACAATATATTCGTACTTCAAAATACAACAGTAATAGTCTACCTCATTACCAAACCTGCAACCTCCACGCACCTTATAGTCGGTGCCTGGGGGACATTAACTCTGACCATATAAGCCGCCATGTCTTCCACAGTGGCGGTACAAGAGTCGTCGTTAAGTAATAAAGCTATGGTCGTTCAGTCGCCATTGGATTGCGATACGCAGTGTTTCATTTCGCTAATCATTACAGCCGCAATGAGTCTGACAACGAAAACACATTGGGTTGTTTGTTTAACACAGACTGGAATACTGGCACGTGCTCGGGCAGAACCCTGTGACTGAATTCGTCCAGTAATACAGGTCCCCTGAGGGGGATGCGAAGAGGGTATTGATACCATAAGCAGTATGTCTGCCGGCAGTGCCGACTTAGTGCTCCTTGCTGACCTCAATGTTGGCATCTTGCTAGCGCAGCCAAGGCTGACTCAGGATGGCGTTCTCCCTCACCCCCTCTATCGTAAGGGCACTGGCGGTAGTGGCCAGGTTGCTTATCTGGACTGTGATGGTAGTCTGCCCCCAGATCCCTGCCGGCGGACTCCTGATGGCAAGGCAGAGTAAACCCGGTTCTGCTGTCGGCTGGTGGGCAGGCACGAGGTGGGTGGCGACGAAGTTGTGCATTGCCACCGTGCTGATCGGGGCCGCCCTTGGCTGCCCGTCAATGCCCACCGGGATGTGCAGGAGGCCCTTGTCTCTCGTGGAGATGTGGCCCAGGAGGGGGGGTGTTGTCGGCCCCTACATCATCGTGGAGTGATGCTAGCTGGTCATCTCCAATGAGGGTGACCCAGCCTGCCTGGCGCCCTCTAGTAACCATTTCCCGGCTGCATGGCTCCCGCCTGGTGGGAAAGTACAAGGGGGACACTTACGGTGCCAGTGGTAAGCCCCCTCGGGGCACTATTGTCAGCGGGGTGGTGGGTGGTCATCCGGCCCTGGATGCTGTGGGGTTGGCGCCTCGGCCGGCACTGGTACTGGCAGCTGGAGTGGCTGCATCACAGTGTACCTCACAACTGCCAGGGCGTCTTCAGGGTTGAACCTGGGTGGGTCCCTCTAGGCCGGGGTGTTGCAAGCATGTCATGGCGAATGTAGTTCTCCTCCAGGTCATGTTACACCGTGCACGCCTAGCGGATGAAGCCTTGGACACCCCGGTGTGTTGACTCACAAAGGCGTTGAGGGAGCGGGGTGCAGGAGTTTGAGGATCACTTCAAGGTCAGCTTCTCCCTCGCCCTCATGCAGATGGTGAAACAGGCGCATCGTTTGCCTAATAAATGCCTCTTCATAATCTCCTTCAGCCTGTTGCAGACACAGCTCCATACAGCACGTGACACTTGCCTTGGCATTGTTAAACCGGTATTGTATTGCTAGCATGAACTCTGACCACGGCATCTTGTGCTTGACCACCAATCCCTGGCACTTTCATGGAACTGGTTCACAGCGTGACTTGACCACTCTTCTGTGGGAATGCTATATCTGGAGAACTTGTCCTCACACTGTCTCACAAGTTCCCCAGGGGCCTCCCAGGGCTGGCCCATGAATATTGGCAGTGGGGAGCATGGCGTAGGGCTCCCAGCCCACGTGTTACAAGCGGCATGTCTGGTTTTAGCACTACAACGTCCAGGTGGATGCATGGCGCGAAACAGGTTTTGCAAGCAAAGAACCCACTGGTGAAGGAAAGGTGTTTGCCTATGCTGGCGCGGTCACTGTGTTTGCAGCGGTGGCACCCCATATAACGCATTGCTTCGCCGGTCTGGTCAAGGCATACCAACGTGAAGCAGTGGCCACGTGGTTCGGAGACCTGATCAAAGTCCATTCCATTAGTCTCTTTAGTGCCCGGTCACACGCACACTTTGCTGTCCATGCCCGCGCCATGGTTCCCCGGCAGTTAGTGAGGGCACATGCACACTGCAAATGCATGGGCCCGTGCCGTTCCCCGAACTCATATTATGGTTTTCCGGAAACCAACAACAGGTGTTAAAGTTACAGTTACTCCACACGCGGCCTATAATATAAGTATGAGTACAATGGGTTTAGTGGTAGAGAAGGTAAATACTCCCGTAACTGCGCCCACAAAAAACTAAGCGAAATAAATAAATAGGACAGTATTTTCCTCCTTTGATGGCATTTTTCATACAACACGCATAGAGCCATAACTTAATACTTCTTTCCCTGTCTTTGGCCCGGTTGAGTTTTCATGGTAAACGGCTTGGCTGCGATACATCCACAAGCACACAGACCATCCAAGCAGATGAAGAGCAACTAAAGGGAATGTAAAGAAGGGGCGGGAGTAGAAAATTCCCCTTGGTGCGAGGGAGGCTGCTCTCCCTCGTGCTTTGTCCACCGTGGTCAATTTGCCGTAGTGGCGCCATATACTGGCCAGCATTTTTGTCCAAAGCATGTGATTATAGAATACGTTCAATATTTTCAGTTGTGACCTGGTTCAAACTGCAATGGATATGAAAGATTAAGAATCAATACACAGTCCTTGAGAAGTTTTATGTAAAAATGATTAAAACTGTAAGTGTGAGATGTTTCGGAAAAGGCACTGTTTTGCCATATCCAGCACAAATTTTAGGCGGGAGCCTTAAATGATCATAAATGCTGTCCTTATCTCACCATTATACACCCCTGACCATGGCAAAGTGCCACAGGATGCACTATTTCTCATGTTGTTCAGAGTGTGCGGTGAAATACACACACTGTGTTCATTACTTACATGGCAATATTTATTTAAAAAGGTGGTTATAGGATAAAAAATGGTTGAAAGGAAAAAGTAACTAGGGCCTCAAAAGTGCTCACTTTACCATAAAAAGCCTATAGTAGTGCAGCATCTAGTCTAACTGCCTTATCTTGCCAGTTTGCAGCCAACATATAGGATGTTGCTGTTCTCATGCAGCCAACTCTCAACTTACACTGCTGCCTCACAAACTGCTGTTATCTGCTAAGTGGGCAAGCATGATAGGCCAGCTGTACACTCTAAAATAAGTTTGGGAGTTAATGAAATTACATGTCACAGAAATAAATGTTAACTGAATTAAGTGCTCTGCTCAGGGTATTTCTAACTCCAAAATACCTGTTATTTTTTTTTGTTTCTGTAGCCAGTGTAAACAGAAATCTGCACATGGTAATTTTATGATCAGTTATTTGTAATGCCATACAGTTCTAGTTTTATGGCAACAATAGAAAATATGTATGATTGGTCTGAGTAAAGATTGCTAAGATTTACCAAATTTCTTTGAGTTGGAACCTTCTCCACAAATGTGGTATATGTACCAATACATATCACATTGCCTCTGAACAGGATTTTTTTTTTTTCTGCAGGAAATTTATTAAAGTTAAATGTTTAGTCATTCAACATGGCAGTGAAAATTTTTTTAATTACAGATAGTAAATAGCATTGCATGTTTAAATTACTTTAATGGCTTGCATTTTGTAATGTAATCCTTGCCATCTTATTATAAAACGCTATCATTGGGTTTACTGCTTTACTAAACCATAGATACAATTTAAATGTGTTGTACACTTGTGTCCATAGTTATGCTCAAACTCAAAAAATTTCCGTTTGGTAAACGCTCATATTTGCTAATTGGTGTTTAAGCTTTGTGTTCCCTGAAAATATCTGAGAATGTAAGAGACTACCATTGCTACAATAGACACTACTACTTATAAATATATATTTTTGTGTAAAGTTCTCATGTGCTACTGTATTTTGGATTCAGAATTGCTGAAAGAAATTATTCTCCTTGTATGAGTTGAAATTGTTGACCATTCACGTTTTTATTTCAGGATAAAAATTTGAGAGAGCATTATAGAAGAAAAGAACCATCAGAGTCATCTGTGGGAAATCTGAGGTCACGCTCTCGCTCATTTGATCGCCAGAAAAGATCACGTAGTAGTTCTGAGAGGGATAGAGGCAGAGAACGTGGGCATAATTGGCGAAATAAATCTCATTGGCATGATAGGGACAGAAGGTTTGCATATACTATTTTTATTGTGTAAGTTTTTATAATCTAGCTTTAATGATTGCAAAAATAATAGCAGCTGTAAGCAATGTCTTTGTAATAAATTTGACACCAAAATATATATTTTTCTTAAATAAAAGGCAGATGACATTATAGAATATATGGTGTTCTAATTTACTGACAAACTCTTTATCTTATTAACTGTAACAATAAATTAAAACAGAATTCATTGTATACCAGGTCTCAAAACTCTTAAGTATTAATTTTAGTTATCCGGATGTTCCATTACATTGCTTTCAATAAATATATAAAAAGTAAAATACATGGTTTTTGCCGATTTATAAATAATTATTTCTAATTAGTCCAGTGCATTAAAAAAATTGATAACATTTGTATAGGTTTGATGTTGCAGTGTGTATTTGTGAAGAGGGATTTGGTGGTATGGGTTTTCTTCAGTTGTTTAAGTGTATAATTTATAGTAATTTTGCAACTTTGTTTTTTCATATACTTAACTCTCTGTGCTTCACTTATTTTTTGATAATCTGTGCTTTGTTTTTAGCCTGAAATTTTAATAATTTGCTTATATTTTTTCTGGAAATTGGTAATAAGTGTTACATTATCAATATGGCACAACACATAACATCAGGTACGCCACTAACCCTCTGCCAATAATATTTTGTTATAATGTTCAAACTAATGGCTGTATTACAGTGAAATTTGACATGGGAATATCTTGGTTTATGAGAAGCAGGTCATGGTAGGACATACACGGGTAGCAACATAATTTTTTTGTCTGCAGTTTATGCCTGTGAAAAGTTTAGATCTGCATGTTCACTGTCCTCTGCAGTTGGTGTGATACATATACAGTGGAGTCTCCACTATCCGTCAGTCTTGGGACCGTCACCGTGACGGTTGAGAGAATAAACGGATAATAGAAATGCCCCCCCCCCCCCACGTCTTCTCTAAGACACGACAGATACTAGCGATAATAATGTATACAATATTTAGCACTATATTTTAAACAGGTAGCAATCACTGTATGTACAGCACAGTATGTATTTTATATTAAATATTGTAGATTTCTGCTTATTATGTTGATAAAATAACAAAATTGAATACAGTATTTATGTTCAGTAGTATAATCCTACCTAAAAAAATCAGTCATTTTCCTTTTTTGTAATACTCCACGGGCTTTTGTTGCTGCCGTGTTGCATATTTTACATAGGAGTAATATCTGTGTAGCGTCTGCCTCTTCTTGTTGCTCGTACCATTCAATGCACTTGGAAAACATGTTTTCAGCATCACTGTGGCTAATTATTTTGGGGCAATCCTTGAGTGTATCATCGACTTCTTCTTCACTTAAACATTCTACCTCCTGTGTTGCACTTAATACAAGTTCATCATCATTTAATATTTCAAAGCCTCTGTCAAATCGGTCAATTCCCAGCCATTCACTTACTTCACCTATTGATGTGTTTTCTCCACCTGGAATCCCTTGACACAGAAGTAAAATTTCCTCATAATTTCCAGATTCATTTATGGCCTCATTCTCGTTTACAGTCTCAGGCCACAGTTTGTTCCAGCCCTTTTTTAATGTTTCTTCTGGTATATCTTGCCAGGCTTCAGCGACATTAAAAATTGCGTCTTTAATAGTGTATGACCTCCAAAACTGCTTTACACTTATTAATTCATCGCCAACGCAAACAACTTTTTGAATAAAGCATTTTCGATACTGTCGTTTCATGCTTTCAATAATACCCTGATCCATGGGCTGAATTAGTGGGGTAGTGTTAGCAGGCAAAAAGTGGCACGTAATTTTTCCATCATCACTTTGTAAGTCATGAGAAGGATGAGTTGGTGCATTGTCCATTAATAACATGGCTTCTTCAGGCAATCCGATCAATTTTAAATGTGATTTTACATTTGGCACAAACACACTGTGGAACCACTCATTAAAAACTCGAGGCTTTTTAGATTTCCCAATGATTAATAAAGGAAACCTATGTCTACCATTTGCATTCACACACACCATGACAGTTATGCGGTGTTATTGCATTTTAAAACTAGGTGCAGATTTTTCCAATAAGGAGGCTAAGATTTTCACAGGAAGTGCTTTCCAATTTAGACCAGTTTCATCACAGTTGTAAACCTGCTCTCTGACCAAATTTCTATCTTTTATTTCTTTCATTAGTTTTTCCCAATATTCTACAATGACTGTACTATCAGCGCTTAGTTTTTCACCGATATGCCCAACTGCCTTATGCTATGTTGACCCTTAAATTTAACCAGCCAATCTATACTAGCCTTAAATGAAGGATCTCCATCAAGCTTCTTGTTCATCTTGATAGATTTATAGCCATTATTATGGGCCCAGAAACTGGTATCCCTTGACTGTGGGCTTGAATGAACCACTGATACATTACTGTATCCAGTTGGTCCAGTTTTGCTGGCTTCATCGTTTTTCTTAGTTTGACATCTCTGTCTGTCGTTTGCATTTTTGAAACAGGACTTTCGATTTTATCTGCATCTTTCTTAATATCATTGACTGTCGTCCGCCCGCTTCCATATAGCGGAGGGATTCTCATCGCGCTTTCTCCTTTACGCAGTCGTTTTATAATTTCAAGTTTTTGAAAAAGTCCCAATACAACACGTTTCCGTTTCTCAGACTTTTTAAACACACTACACTTTGACAAAAAATTGAGGACAATGACTTGCTGACTAAGTGACTACTGCTACTTTATTGACTGTAGGAATGGGAGGGCGGATGAGTGTCTAGGAATTCTGGTAGGGTGGTGAGGAAGACAGAATGATTCAACGAAGTACATATGTAGGTAGTACATAAACAACAAACGTGAGTCATTCGCATTCCGCACCACACAGTATGTATTTTTAATGGGTATATGTATTACAGTACAGTATACATATTGTTCAACTCCATAATGTGCTTAATTTGATCTAATATAAAGCAAGAAAATTTTTTTTAATTTTTATTTTATTAAGTTTATTTTTTGTATCCAATTTTAGTATTTGACTTGTCGTGTCAGTTTACTGACTTTTAACAGAAACTGATGGTTAAAAGGGTGACGGTTAACGGAGACTCCACTGTAATTGTGTTTTTTATCAGATTGTCAAAAGTCATCTTGTTTTTATTTTCAAACAACACAATGTGCAGGGCCTACAATACAGGATGAATTGATATGTTGTAGAACATTTTTTATTAGCTGTATATTTAACAGTGTAAAGTTTTCTCAAAAACAATATATTTTACAGTTTGGGGTTTGTAAACAACTATCAAAAACCACCATTCATTATCTGATGGAGAAACTGTAAATCATTGGCAACAAATGGACACAAGGTTTTTATATATATAGATACAGGTTATATACACACAGGGTATATATACACACAGGGTATATATACACAGGGTATATACTGCATATACAGGATATATACCTGTATATATACACAGGGTATATATAAAGGTATATATACACTGGGTATATATAGGGTATACACACTGGGTATATATTTTTACTTATATATAGATACACACACAGTGTACATATATACATATATGGTGTGTATATATACACCGGGTGAGTCACCCGCACCTATTTATCTGTATCTATGCAACATGCACACAATACTACCCATCTAACAAAACTTATCCTCCACTGTAAAATAATTGTCTCCTGTGTAGCCGAGTTCTGTGCCATGTGCGCACACATTACAGCACCTCGTCTGTTAGCTGAACATTTGATGCCATTGTCAGCCTGCATCAATTAGTGGCATGAAAATAGAGAATTTCTGCAAAACAGCAGGTGCGTATTGATCTCGTTTCGTCAATACAGTAAGCAGTGACTGTATTTTTATGTCACATGAAGAAACACAATGACTCGAAACGAGGCAGATGTGTGTTACTAAGGATGCAATTGTCACGTACCAACGTATGTGGTAAACATTTCAATATTCTGTTTCAACACAAACGGATGTGCGTTCTTTGAAAAATGACAGCTTCTCAATGCATTGCAACACATAACACCATCCATTCACCGCTTACTGTACTGACGACAACAAATCAATGCACACCCTGTGTTCTGCTATGACTGATGTTTTAAGAGATGGGTAGTATTGTGTGCGGGTTGTGCAAATACGGAAAAATAGGCGGGGCAACTCACGCGGTGTGTGCGTCTATATATGTATGTGTGTATATGTAGGGATGGACAAAATAATATGAACACCTGACATATACACAATATTTATTTATTAATAAGGTGTTGGGCCACCATTTGCTTTTAGAACAGCTGCAATTCTTCGCGGAATAGATTCGTAGAGTGTCTGAATAGTTTCCAACAGAATGTTGTCCCATTCTTGTAANATTCTTGTACCAAAACATCCGCCAATTGCTTCAATGATGTTGGAGATGGAAATCTGCTCCTCACTCTCTGCTCTAAAACTCCCCATAACGGTTCAATTATGTTGAGGTCTGGCAATTGTTTGATGATATTCTGATGCTCCTCAAACCAAGACTGAACCTTTTTGGCTGTGTGTATGGGCGCATTATCATCTTGGAATATGCCAGTGTTTGGCAGCAATATGCTAGTTATAGTAAGAACTTAATCATTGAGGATGTCGAGATATTCATTTGCAGTAATCCGGCCAGTGATGTGAATGAGAGGACCAGCTGAATACCACGATATAGCCGCCCAAATCATAACGGAACCTCCCCCATGCTTGACTGTAGGAAGCAGGCAGTCCAGATCGTAGACTTCTTTTGGGGTTCTCCATACATAAACCCGGCCGTTTGTAGGAAACAATGTAAACAATGATTCATCGGACCATACTACATTATTTCAATCATCAAGTGTCCAGGTTTTGTGATCGTGGCACCACTTCTTTTGCAGCGTAGCGTTGGCTTCAGTTATAAAGGGTTTCGAAATTGCAGCCCTTCCATGAATGTTAGCTTTGTGGAACTCCCACCGTACTGTTTTTGTCGAAGCAGTATTACTCAAGTGAGTGTTGAGTTCTGCTGTCACTTTTGCTGCGGTAGTGTTATGTTTTCTGGCCACAATTCTTTTTAATGTTCGTTGGTCTCTGTCAGTTAACTTTGGGTTTCGCTTACTATTCCTCTTCGCCGATGATGTTTTACCATGTTTTGTGTATGCTGTAATTACCGTGGATATTGTCGCTCGTGAAACGTTAAACAATGCAACTGTTTTCGTCACAGACGCTCCCGCTAACCGAGCACCAACGATTTGCCCTCTTTCGAAGTCTGAGAGATCACACATTTCACCTATTGCTTGTTTTAACTGTCGCAGAACAAAGCGTATAATACACTGAAATATAACCTACAAGACTTGGCACGTAAACTGTGCAATACATATGCGTCGCATTATTTACACGGAAGCAGTGTTGCCAACATGCAACAAAATGTACTATATTGCATGGTGTTCATATTATTT
>NQII01000222.1:918881-935176 GCA_002778355.1 Clitarchus hookeri | reverse complement strand
CATTTTTCAGCCATACGGTAAGTTGTATCATAAAAATAGGTCATGCAATTATCTAAACAAATTGTACTTACACCTATTTTCCTAAGAGTCATGACTTCTGAGATATAACGATTGAAAAAGTTGTGTTCTTCATAATATGCACACGTTTCCACGCCACCTGTGAGGTAGTGTACTTGGCGCGTTTTTTTTAACGTGGTTTCCCCGGTAGGCCTATTCCACAATCTATTTTTTGAGCTAACTTGACTGCACTAACAATGGTGTATCCTAACATCTCAAGTTTGAATTGAGTTAAAACATCCTAAAGGCATAAGCTGCAGTACTTATAAATACTGTTTATTAATTTTTTTGTTAGTTAGAAGTACCGGTAATAACTTATGGATTGTACTGATTCCTTTCGCTACAGAATTGACATAGATCAAATCAAAAAAAGGACATAAACAACTCAACACAGCAGCAACTATAAAAAAAAAATGAATACATCCATCTCCACTCCAACAATTAGAAACAAATTATTCAAAAAAATTACATGCTTCAATAGCTGCTCTCTGATGTAGACTGCTACTTTACATATAATGCTATAAAGCAATGCTCAACAACATTACCTTACAATTTAACACTACACAAAAAGTTTTGCAAAAAAAGGATACAGCATGCAGTGCCTGCTGGGTGTACCCAACTTACCACCGGACTTACCATGTAGAACACCCCGGTACCTCACCCAGTGCCNATGCAGTGCCTGCTGGGTGTACCCAACTTACCACCGGACTTACCATGTAGAACACCCCGGTACCTCACCCAGTGCCACTGCTAAAACATCTCCGTCATCACCTCCAGCATCTTCTTCATCTGTTGTGTCCAAATCCGAGCCCAGGGGAATAATGAAAGGAGCCATTTCTTCAATGTCTTGATGGACCTCACTCTGCCAGGCCTTTGCAATTATCTTCTCCACGTGATCCACACATTTTGACCATCTGAACACAATATTATTCATGTCAGAAATACTGTTTCAGTACTAAACCATAGGAAAGGAAATGCTGAAAGTGTAATGTTTAAGCATCAAAGAGAGTTAATACGGAGCTTGTGAAGTGTGTTTATGAGACAACAGAACAGTCCAGAAAATAACACAGAAAAACAAACAGTTCACAACAAAGATATCCAAAAGCATGTGTAAGTTAGTAAATAGTATGAGTTAGTGCACAGGATAAGTTGATTTAATAGTTACAGGTTAAGTAGAAAGTCAGAACAGAGGTTATTGGAAAAGACTAGACAATGGTTATTACACAACAGCACATACAGTATATACTACTGATGGGGATGAAGAGTTGGACCATGATATGAGGGTGAGGAGAACTATGCTACTGTACTACACTCTACACGAGCCAGCTTCCAGGAGTAGAAAGTATGGTATCATACTATCCTGAAATAACTGTAACTCTCAAGATAACACATAGGGACCTCACAACTGCTTGGTAAAACACATGAAATTCAGGCTGGGGAAAAAAAAGACAAAAATACCTCTCGGGGGTTACCACGTCAAGGGACTCTTTCCAAATGGTCTCTACAGCTACATTATCAAACTTTCTCCCCCTCCCCATGTGGCTCTTGTAGTGCTTCTTTGCCTGGGCCCACACAAGCTCAATGGCATTGTAGTGGCAATGGTAGGGAAGGAGACGTAGCACATGATGGTTCATTTCACGAGCCATTTTTTCGATCACATACCTAGTAGTTACATGTATCAAAAACACAATGTTAATCGGCACAAATGAAAAGTAAGGTTGCAGAACAGAAACAATCACTATGTCAACAGAGAGTCAAACTCACCGCTTTGGAGGCAAATTCGCTTTAGCCACTCCAACCAGTTCGGCCTTCAAGGCTGTAGAAGCAAACGGAATGTTGTGCTCCTGCAGCCAATTGATGATGGCATCCTTCCTCCAGCTACTGTTGGGGGACTTCTCCAGCTGAAATCACCACACAATACAACAAATCAAAATGTATTACCCTTGAATGTTGCCAACAGTATGTCTGTTGTATAGAATGTTTGAATTAAGCACAATTCTTTCCAAAACATAAACTTATATTATATTACATGTAACTGTTTTCCTGATACCTGTGTTGACTAGCAGAGAATTTAACATGTCACAAACAATGTAAACATTTTATTTATTCAAAAACAAAACGTTGAAGCTCGCACCTGTGTGCTGTGATATGGTGCATTGTCCATGACGATGACACTAGGCTCCTGCAGGCACTCCAGCAAGTTCTTCATCCATTTTTGGAAAGTGTCACCTTTCATTTCTCCATGGTAGTCTCCTTTCGCTTGACCTGCAACAAACAACAAACCCGCTTCCGGCACGAAGCCATAACGCCCCCCAGCATGCACGACGACGAAACGTTTACCTTCACCCACACACCGCCTCTTTGCGGTGTGAACCGTATCATCCTGCCAGGTCTTCGGTACGGTGCCTGAAGGCATAATTACAAATTAGTATATAATTATCAAAAAAATGTGAAGTGGTTCCAAAACATACACTGTACAGCACAGCATACCTTTCGCAAAAATCCATNTAGAAAAAATCCATGTTTCGTTGACAAAAATAAAGTTGGTGCCCTTTGCCTTTTCTTCCCTATACCTCCTCAAAAAGAAACACCTCTGGATCTTGATGTTGTCATCTTCAAGCATCGCCTTTCTTCCATCAACGTTTCTCCACATGAAGCCAATGTTATGCATAAGATGGTACAACTGTGTCCTCTTGCCATGGAAATTGAGGTCGCTTTCTTGAATTTCCTTCAAAAGTGTAGCGAGGGTGATGTGATGTCCTGTAAGATCATGTAAGAAATAATACGACAGACCTGATACCACACAACATAGATCATCTTAACAGCTCAACTTGTCTTAGCACCGTTTTGTGTGTGTTTGCGACTGTCTCGTAGCCAATGAAAATAGTGTCGTTATGAAAATGGTATTCTGAGTATTCAGTCGTTTCGAAGGCAAGCACATTCAGATATCTTCGGCTATATTGACTACATCCCCCTACACTACCCAAGCCTTGTTGTCTGCTTGCGTGTTCAGCAACCTACAAGAAAAATATAACTAAGATTATTTATATCGGAATTGCAGGCATGTGTAAAAACATTGTATTTAGAACCAAATTGCAAATAATAATAATATTTATCATTTACAGTTTGCAATAAACCGAAAAAAATTATACCCTTCCAACAGTTCATGGCCAATTGGTACTTTTCCTACGTATCCTTACCGACTCGTGACGTCAAACTATTTTAGTTTTATGCTTAGAATACCAACTAACCAACTAGTCGGATGGGATACTACTTTTTTCATCGGAATGAAAAGTTAGAATAGTCTCTCTACCCATTCATAGACATTTATCACCAACTTTTCTCGTCCTTGGTTATTTACAACTTAACACCCATTTCCTTAAAGGTACACTTTATAAAACTTCATCTGTTTTACTCTATACCATAACAGAATAATTACATTAAAAATATTGTACCTTCTCTGTACATCCTGTAAATGATACTTCTAATTGCCCCAACAGTGAAATTATCGGTGGTCTCAATGGATTTTAGGTCTTACAGTGTTTTCTTCCTCTTCTTACAAGGGGTGGCTGCCTCACCAACATTTGTCTTGTAATATCTGAAACATTAATAATGAATTTCCAGATACTGGAACAAATATATGTGACCCATGTCTACTAAAAGAAACATTTTAAAAGCACGTTTCAGTATCATGTCAAAAAGCCAAAACAATAAGCGACATATGAGGGAATGACATGAATTCCATAAATATTTATGAGAATGTTACAAAGACTATAATCATCACAATGTATCATGGTCCATACACCAGTCGGATATCACTATGAATGGACGTTAAAAGAATGTAGCATCTTTTGAAGAAACATGTTGTTAGCGATACCGTATATCAGGTATTGGAAAATACATTTGAGAGGGGCTTCAACTGGAGTAACCAATACCTGGAACCTATTAAACTAACCTAAACTAACACAGGGCAGAGCACATCACATTGTCACACATCATTTGTAAACAAACACTTGTATGTTTTTGGTATCAGTAACTGTAGTTGACTCAGAAACTGAATTATGGTCCTTTTTAAATTATGCAAATTAGGTTGGCTATGCAGCACTGAAAGTGAAAAATATGACACTGATAATCTACAATAACTAAAAGACAATGGCTGTAGAACAGCGGTGTATGGGAAATGCATTAATTCACAATTGTTTTCTTAAAAGATTATGACTGCGATTTCATTGATTACGATGTCCTCTCGTGTTTCGTGAAGTGATACAGATATGTTTAATAGTAGGGGAAGTTCTAATTATATCGACTGTAATCTATTTAGTGATTTATAACAATGGCAATTAATGCCGCAATGTAACTTCTAAATACAAAACAAGCAGTTCCTTCGGAATCTTACAATGCACCATCTCTCCATAACCTATATAAAATTAATTGGCTATAACATACTCACTATAGAGGCAATTTACCTTACCATTGTCAGTTGTTTTTATAGTAAATTTCCAGTGTATATATTGGGTTGTTTATGAAGAATCCCTCGCAGGGGTACACAAATTCCAACACAAAGTAATTTTTATTTTTAATTACACATTGTAATACCACCTTTTGGTTAGGTGATTCATACTCACATTTGAGTCTATATAACCCTACAATCCTAGGTTAGTGTAAAACCCAACAATCCTAGGTTAGTTAAAAAATGTAAAATAGTGATTCACCCATCGTGGGGTTAGGTTAGGTTAGGTTAGGTGGGCACATATTACGAAATTAGTCGGACTTTAATGCCCCTCGTATATTCGTGTTCTGCATTATTAGCAGAGTGGAAATATAAGATTTTCCATGAATTATTTTTATTTTTACAGAAAACCCCATAAACTTAATAATTACTGAAATAAAACAGCAAAAAGATACGTAGACAACGTTCGACGACGTTATCAAGTTATTAACCAATTTTCTTTATGTTCTTGTAAACACATTCCGTCGGCCAACATAATTGACCTTAACACACACAACTTGCAAACGCAATGGTTAATACTATAGATATTTTAACATACCTTAGCACTGTAGTTCTGGAGAGTTTCAACATTTCTGCTACTCTTTCCGCAACGTTGCAGGGTTTCATTTCCCCTCGCCTAATTAGTGAATACAAAGATTCGGCGAGGTTAATTATGTCCTGTTGGCGTTGGTGAGTCGTAACCTCTCGTTTCTTCACCTTGCTACAACTCATGACTGCACACAAAAACTACCGCAACATACAACGTAAAATACAGTAAATAAAATTTTAAGCAAACCTGAAATAAATTTAGAAAATATTAAACACGTTAGAACGCACTATGAGTAATCTCTTATACAGGTTACTGAAGCAAAAGGAATCTGTACGAGAAAGTTATCACAAATTAAAATCATACGTTATGAAAAACCAAATAATAAAGAGCGGATATTAGTAAAAAAAAAACTGATAAATGAATTATTATAGGTTAAACAAGAATCCCACAAATTCTCTGGAACGTGTGTAGACCACACCCAGTCAACAACACAAGGAACGCTGGTTAGTAAACAAATGGCCGCTCTACTTTCACCTTGAGCAAGATCATGTAACTATGCAAAAGACGTTGAAATCTAAATACGTTAGCATCACGTCATTAATAATTGGCATAATACTATAAAATTCTTTTCGACACCCATTTGTAAGCGATAAGTTAACAATTACGTTAAAACTTTGGGACTATTTCCTCTCTTTGTGCTGGCAACCTAATGGCATAACTGTATCCGCTCTCGCCGCTGTTTGTAATGTTATATGCATGTAGCTAACGGCTAGGGTGTTTTTTCAAAGGTTGATTTTCAAAAGTTTCTTCCAGTCGTGAACCGACTATAGTTATTACCAACACGCCTATTTTCTCCCCGTTTTAATTCACATTAATTACAAATTATNGGTTGATGGCCGGACTGTGTCCTTTACCTGCATGCTGTCCCATGACATGCCAACTAGACACACACTTTCACGCATAACTGTAGTCCCGAAAAGTGGGGGTGTGAAAACTGCCAGCTTTGCCCTGTAAAACAAATCAGTCTCATTCTCTGGTGCACAGTGAAGGAGTGAACTTCTGTCATCACTTTTGTAGTATGTTGTAACATCTGTGTTGAGCACTTTCTCATTTGCTACAATGAAGTTATTAGGTTTTTAAGTGATAGTGTCGGGCTGTAAACAATTAGTAATATGTGTGAAAATAAAAAGAAAGGAAATAATAAATTGCAATTAATTTTTAAATATGTTCTTAAAGGCTGAGTTGGAAGGTTGGACTTAACTTTTCTTTGAAAGCAATAACATTAGAAATGAAACCAGAAACTTGTGCAACAGTAGTGGGACAGTTACAAATACACACGTGCCTTACCCAGGACTTGAACCCAGAAAACCTCGTACAGTAAGGTAGTTTGCAATTCACTGCATTACGGAGGTTGAATTCGGAGCATCAACTTCAGATTTAATCAGTCTAATGTTTCGAATTATAGGGTTTACTAACGTAAAATATTTACAGGACCGCTATTTTGAAAATAAGTGAATGAGCCACTTAAAACATGTAAGTTTACAAGGCCAACCATAGCAATACTTGTGTGAAGAATTTGGTGGAAATTGGTTGTTTGGTCCCTCAGATATACGTATATAACTTTATTAGCTTGTTTAAAGCTATCGGGGAAAAAAAAAAAAAAAAAAAAAGAGGCTTTATACAGGCTGTTCTGCGATTCAACCAACATACTTCGGCAGCGTGTTATACAGATCATTGGCAACAAAAAATTTAATATACACAAGTTGGCTATGCAGCCCCACTTCAGTATTACAAGGACTTAAATTCATTAAAAACAAAAATTGGAATTACTGAATATCTTTAATATAATTGATTACATTCATGTTGTAAGTCCCACACAAGCTGTTCAAAATGTGCCCAATCTGACCATAAGCAGACACTGCTAGTGTGGCTGACGTGGCCAGTCTTTGTTAGTGTGTCAAGGTGAGTGGTTGTGCAACAATGCCAGTAATGTTTACACATGCAGAGTACGCAGACATGGTGTTTGTGTATGGATAATGTGACGGAAATGGGCTTGGTGCATCAGCTAAGTATCCGCACATGTGGATTGGAACAGGTGGGCCAGTCCCATGGCAGATGCACTGTCCAGACCTCTCCCCATTAGACTCTTTATTCTGGGGCTGCCTGAAAAGTAGGGTTTACAACGGACAGCGATCAGACACACAAGATCAGTTGCTACAGGCGATAACTGATGCCATTAATCAAATCAGAAATGAACTTGCAGGCATGCAGTGGTAACATGTAATTGTAGTCTACAACGTATCACAGCCTGTTTACGGTCAGATGTTGCACATTTTGAACAGCTCATGTGAGACGTTCAACATGAATGTAGTCAGTTACATTAACGACATTCAGTAATTCCAATTTGTGTTCTTGTTGCATGTATGTCCCTGTAAATCTGAAATGGGGCTGCACAGCCTACTTGTGTAAATTACATTTTTTGTTGGTAATGATCTGTATAACATGCTGCCGAAGTATATCGGTTGAGTCACGGAACATCCTGTATATGATGTTTGTAATGTATACTGTCTGCATACAAATTTTGGTTTAATTTGGTTAAATTGTTTAAATAACATATGTGGTTAACTTACCTAAATTATTTATGAAGCTGCCATTTTGAACATTGCTGTCTGACCCATTTAAATCACGAAAGTTTACATGGCCATCTGTAGCATTTATGGTGTTCATAATTTGGTACAAATTAGTTGAACTGTTCCAGTGTAACATTTGGTGGGAATCGCTTAATTGCTCCTCGAGATATTACATAAAATCTCCATAATTTTCATTTTTATAAATAAGGAACAAAAAGTAATGTAGTAGCACGTTCAATATTTGTATACTGCCAATAAACAAAGTAAAGTTAAATTAGATTACGTTGTTTCTTAGATATAGCACACAAAACTGAAATGATTTTATAACCACCATTCTGAAAATAAGGGTCTCATACTTAAAACATATATATAAATATAGCCTACCACAGTACAACATATTTGCCAAATTTTGTAAGAATGGGTTGATTGTTTCCCAAGATATGAGAAAAAAACTTTATTTTTTATTGGTAGGGCTATTTTACAAAATTGCAGACAAATGAGTGTTTATGGTTATAATAGGTATTGCCAGCATACAAAATTAAGTTGGTCTTTGTTTTGTTAATAAAATATACTGAGTTAAAATATTTACGTAGTCAACATTTTTAAAATTAGCACCCGACATATTTAAAATGTACCAGTTTACACTACCTGCTGCAGTACTATTTATTTGCCAAAATTGGTAGGAATCTGTCAAATGTTTCCCGAGATGTAACATAAAAATGTTATTTATTCGTGTAGCACTATTTTACAAAATGGAGCACGAAATGCTCCGTATAGTTAGAGTTGATAGTTGTAATATTTACTGCCAGCATACAAAGTTAAGTTGGAATTGATTACATGTTTTAGATTATAAGTTAAAAATATCTATATTGCCACCATATTGAAAATAAGTGTCTAACATGCTTAAATACATTATTTCGCATCTTCTGCATCAGTACTACTTGTTTGCCAAATTTGGTACGAATCGGTTAATTTTTTACAGAGATATGACAAAATAACTAAATTTATTCAGATGGTGCTATTTTCCAAAATGGGCAACAAAAGTAATATGTTGGTATATATGATGCTTGCAATAGATACTTTCAGTATATAAAATTTGGTCAAAATTGTTTAAATTGTAAGGGAAACCAAATAAACTTAAAATATTTGTATAATCACCATTTTGAAAGTAAGTACATAATGAATTTCTATAATTTATGTTTACCTGGTCTAACATAGTTTTACTTACCTGCCAAATTGGGTGAGAATTGGTTTAATAGTTTTTAAGATATAATGTAAAATCTTTATTTATTTAGTGCTATCTTCCGAAATGGTGGACTAACAACAATATCCATCTCAAAATGTAATGTTCGTTTGTTACTCTGCCAGTATGCAAAATTAGGTTTAAATCGGTTTAATGGTTCCTGAGATATATCACCACAAATTTTTTAATGGCCCATATTTTGAAAGAAATTGCCTGACGTGGTATAAAACTATATAATTCAGTTGCCCTTATTAAGTATTATATGTGTAAAATGTTTGGTGAAATTCAGTTGACTTGTTCAAAAATCGAAAGTGGACACACACATACACACAGACAGGAAAGTGATCTCGTAAGGCTTTCTTTCCTTCGGAAAGTAGGCTAAAATAATGTTATAAATGATGTAGTTTAGGTACTCTTTTTAATTAAGTAGTTTATTTCTTTATATGTTTTTTTCAAAAGGTACGAAAAATCATTGAACGTAATTTGGGATTTCAGACATGTAACAATGAAGATAATCCTATTCAACCAAGTTTTATTTAGCTAAGACATAAATGTATTACTCAATTCTTAAGAGTTCTGCCTGCCAAGCTTGCAGCCACAGATTTTAAATGAAAAATCAATGCTATAGAAATTCCTTCTCATAGGTTCTATTTATAAGAAAAATGATTCAAATAAAAATATTTTGTATGGAATTTCTTAGGCAATACTGCTACACAAATAAAATGTCAACATTTATAATTTTTTTTATTAGATGTTAATTTTATGTCACTTTTTGAAAAATTATAAATACAAATTTTGGCAAAATTTTCCTGTGGCAGTATTCCTAAAGAAATGTCATGTATAGTATTTTTGTTTACAAAATTATCTTTATAATTGATGCAATAAGAAGGAATATAATTTTTAATTGAATTTTAATTCAAACTTCCTAGGTGCGAAATAGGCAAAGACAATGTTACAGAATAATGAAATATATTTATTAACCAATTGCACTTTTCTAATTTGACAAAACCCACGCCTAGAAAAAATAAACAGGTTTGAATAAATGTTCAGTAATGCTTTGTACAAACGGTTTTTTTTATGCTCCCCCCCTTTTTCTCTCCTTTCTTGAAATCTGAGTGGTTTATATCTAAATGGGTACCAAAAACATGTATTTGTGTTTAGTTTGAAATACGGCAGAATTTAAGGAAGTGCACTTGGTTGTACTTGACACTTCAATAATGACATGATAGGGAGAGATTTGTGCGCTGTCCAACAGCTGAGGTCCTCAGCGCCAATGAGTTTGAAATGAGGTGAGGATGAAGCAGCAGTGGAATGCAATTGCGGAGAAAATGACAATACCCCTAGAAACACACATGGAAAAGGTAATGTCCGTCACGTTTTCCACACAATGGTATCTAGGGCCACACGGTCGGGAATTGAACCCAGTTCGCCGTCTCATGAGACAAGCAGTCTAACTGCTACACTATTGTGGCCACTCACTTCATTCAAACGGGAAGTCATTTAATTTTTTTCTGTTGAAAACACTTAATTACTCATATTTTTAACTATCAACTGCAGTTTGTAATGACTAAAAGTCCTTACCCAATGAAATTGATTTTCATAATAATTTTTTTAATTGTATTCAGTGGTTGTGTATGAATGGCTATCGTATTGAATAGTGCTCTCAGAATGCATTATCAAACTTTACAAACAACTTCCTGTTCACCTTGATAAAAAAATTAACATATTGTGAAATTGCTTAATTTTGTTATTACAGGTGCTCAAAATATTGGTACAAATATGAAATGTATGTATAATATTCTGTTGAAATTTGAGAATAAGCATTTTGGCCTGGCTACATGAAACACATTTATACTGGTGCCCTGAAAATCTCCGACACTTACAGATGCCCTTTTGCCAGAATTTGTGAATTCCTTTGGAGACTAAGCCAAATTTTTTGGCTGCCTCTCTCTCTCTTATTCTTGCCTTGTCATGTACTACAAAACTTGACTGAAAAAAAATTACAACTTCTAGTATATCGCTATATTAGCCAAAAGTAGCACTTTCAATTACATGTCCCCAGGAAATCTTTTAGTATCATAGTGTAAGGTGTGAAATTTTACTGAAATTTCAGAAATCCACTGCTTACACTGAGAAGAAGGGTTTGTTTTAACAAACAAAAAATGTTGATATAATTTATGGTATCTTAGACTATATTTAGTTTTAATATTGAAGCTTCTGTGTTTTGCATGTTTTGACCATAAAATGTTCTTAATATTTTGTTAAAATAGGAAAATATATTTTGGTTTGATCCACCTCTCCTTTTTCAATGGACGTTTATGTAGTCCTGAAACTACCTGTTTGGCCATTTGCTTAATTTATATCATTATCATGTATTAACTACCTGCAGTAATGTAATGAATACGTGATTAACTAATATAACATCATTGTATATTATCATTATTACTTAGTTTGTAGCACAAAAATACAGGATAATTCACGAGGAGTAACAGCGACTTACAGGGTATATTCCTTACATCATTTGGAGCAAAATATGTCATATAAATGTGAGTCCTATTCCCAATAAGCTCCTAGTAATTAAAGATTTATAGAAATCTAAGACTTTCAACCAAGCCTATTGAGACTGAATGAGAAAGCAGCCTACACTTATTTATAGAGGTGATTGCTAAGGTTTTTGTAAAATTCATTATGGTTGTCACAAACTTTGAAATAAATGGATTTAGACTTTTTTAAATGTGTTTTCCTTGTTTTAGCAAAAGTTAAAGTTATATTCTGCATTTGTATTGAATGAGTTATTTTTTTAATGGGGAGTGTACTGTATTGTTTAAATGCCACATTACCTCATTTCAAGTTCTGTTATTGTCTTTACTGCATTGCATTATAAACTTTCAACTTACTTTGCCATCTCAAGGACGGGTCTGTGTGCACGTTGAGGAAGCAACACACACAGAGAGAGAGATACACACGCACGTGCGCACACACACCACACACTACGCACCACTTATCGCTCCGTGCCGCCTGCCTGGTACCGGTGCAAGCCATAAACTGTGTATACTCTATGCACAGTGAATTACACTTCACTCGGTGCAACATAAATATCAGTTGTGTACTCTTTTACATACAGTACAGTACTTTAAATCCTGCACATACAGTGCGTGATTTGTGTTTGCTTTGAAATGTACACTGGAGAGCCAAAAAAACTGGTATAGGCGTGCGTATTCAAATAACAGAGGTATGAAACCAATCGGAGTAAAGTGATGCGGTCGGCAGCGCCTATATAAGACAAAAGCATCTGGCAAAGTTGCTAGATCGGTTACTGCTGTTACAATGGCAGGTTATCAAGATGTAAGTGAGTTTGAATGTGGTGTTATAGCCGGCGCACGAGAGATGGGACATAGCATCTCCGAGATAGCAATAAAATTTGGATTGTCACGTACGACCATTTCACAAGTGTACTGTGATTATCAGGAATCCGGTAAAACATCAAATCTTCGACATCACTGCGGCCGGAAAAAGATTGTGAATGAACAGGACAAACAACGACTGACGAGAATCATTAAACGTGACAGACGTGCAACCCTTTCTCAAATTGGTGCAGATTTCAATGCTGGGGCATCAACAAGGGCCAGCGTGCGAACTATTCAACTGACCATCATTGATATGGGATTTCGGAGCCGAAGGCCCACTCGTGTACCGCTGTTGACTGTATGACACAAAGCTTTACACCTCGCCTGGATCCGCCAACACCGCCATTGGACTTTTGATTACTGGAAACATGTTGCCTGGTCTGACGAGTCTCGTTTCCAATTGTATTGGGCAGATGGACGTGTCTGGTATGGAGACATCCTCATGAATCCATGGACCCTACATGTCAACAGGGGACTGTTCAAGCTGATGGAGACTCTGTCATGGTATGGGGCGTGTGCAGTTGGCATGAAATGGGAGCTCTGATATGTTTAGATACGACTCTGACAGGTGACAGATACGTAAGCATCCTGTCCTATCACCTGCGCCCATTCATGTCCATTGTGCATTCCGACGGACGTGGACAATTCCAGTAGGACAATGCGACACCCCACACGTTGAGAGTTGCTGCCGAGTGGCTCCAGGAACACTCTTTTGACTTTAGACACTTCCATTGGCCACCTAAATCACCAGACATGAACATTATTGAGCATATCTGGGATGCCTTGCAACGTGCTGTTCAGAAGAGATCTCCACCCCCTCCACTCCTGTGTATTTGTGGACTGCCCTGCAGGATTCGTGGTGCGAATTGCCTCCTGCATACCTTCAGACATTAGTCGAGTCCATGCCACGTCGTCTTGTGGCACTTCTGTGTGCTTGCGGGGNCCACGTCGTCTTGTGGCACTTCTGTGTGCTTGCGGGGGCCCTACACAATATTAGGCAGGTGTACTAGTTTTTTTGGCTCTTCTGTGTATGATAGGTACTGTGTTTTATCATGATTTTTGGAGCCAATATCACTGTTCCATTAATAGTAAAAGTGTGTAAATTTGATTATCCTGGTTTTTATATACAAATTCGCTTATTCGTGTTTTCTCTGGGGCGTTCACTGTACTTGCAAAGTCAAACTGAACTTTTTAATTGGAAAACACTGCAGATTTGACAGTCAAGTGTACTTTCTACAGGTTGCTGATGAATCGAAAATGCCATCGAAATGCCCAATTTATTCATTACAACCTGAAGAGTCATTTTAAGAGGACCACATTTTTGAAATCACAGTTACAAAGCTAGAAAATAAGTATGATATAGAAAGTTACATCAACATGTGTGGTATAAGTAATGATGAAAACAAAACGATTTTGAAGAACACATGGACCTCAAATAGTGAATACAATTTTGAAAGTCAAATAAAGAGTACCAGGAAAAAGAATTTTCAACTAAGTTGTCTGGAAAGATTTAATTGGCTGGCATTTTCTGATTTTAAAAGGGGAGAATTTTGCAATTTTTGTGTGCTTTTCGGACCCACATCAAGTAGCAGTACAGGTAAAGGATCACACCAAAGTGTTGATGCCCTTGTAAAAAGCCTGTTTATCAACTAGAAGGATGCCATCTAATGTTTTCAAAGTCATGCAGGCAATAAATACCACAAAGATCTGGTATAGCTAGCACTATTAAGGAAAATCTGACATCTCTTGGGCTAGATTTAAATAAATTGAGAGGGCAAGGGTGTGATGGAGCATCAGCAATTAGAGGTGAATTCCATTGTGTCCAAGCCATTATTGCAGAAAAATACCCAAAAACCATGTATACGCACTGTGCTTCACACTGCTTCAACCTATGTTTAAACGATTCTTGTAAGGCCTCATACATTCGGAACGCATCTGACATTGTTAGTGAAGTTTGCAATTTTTTCAGATTGTCACCTTGCAGGACTGGCTGGGTTGATGAAAATAAAATCAAACTCTTCTCCTTTGAACCAGACAAGATTGATGAAGTGCTGTGAAACACATTAGAAAGACATGAAGCTGTTTCTCTTTTTGCAAATGCTTTGTTTCAGATAGTTGGTGATCTTGAAGATATAATTGATGAAAACAAAGAAGGAAGTGCTAAAGCACAGATACTTCTCAAAAGATTTTGGTTTCATTTTTGCACTTAAAATTTCTGAAAAAATTTGTAATTTACATATATTCACTTTTGCAGTACCTTCAGAGTCAGTTCGTTGAACTCAATACTGCCATTAATGAAGTTGAGTTTATTAGTAAAAAAAAAAAATAGATATGCGCACAAGCGAAGAGGAGTTCAAAAATTTTAACGATGCTTCTGCTATAGCAAAAGTTATTGGCATAGTTACAACAATTACAAGATGTGTAGGTAGACAAAAGCATCGTGGAAGCTATCCAGCTAATTCTCCAGAAGAATACTATAGAAGGATGGCATTCATTCCTTACATTGACAAATTGAGCCCATCTCTGAATGACAGATTTTTGTCTCATAAGGATGCTTTTGTCAGGCTGCAAAGCACAGTACCGTACTATTCAATTAAATCTACCTTCAAAGATGTGCAACCAACTTTAGATTTTTATGCTATTGATCTGACAACCACCAATGTGTATTTGCTCAATGATTTGGGATTTTTGGGTTACTAAATGGAAAAACTCAGCAGATGAACCATCCATGTATGCAATTACTGCATTAATGAATTGTGAAAAAATCTTGTTTCCCAACATGCATATTCTTCTGCCAATTCTCGCAACGCTTCCTGTCACCAAGGCATAATTTGAAAGAAGTTTTTCAACACTGAGAAGATTAAAAACTTATCTTAGAAACACTATAGAGGAAAGCCGTTTAAATGGACTTTTATTAATGTCAATATATTGTAGTATTATACTAATTGAGAAGATACTTATTCAGAAGTTTGCAAAGAAGAACAAAAGAATAATGCTTGTTTAGAAAGTGCTAGGAAACTGTGACTCAAGAAAATGATTAATTTGGTTTATTTTCTATTGCCACTGCTCTATTTAATCTTAAATACATAGGTACTAGTAAAGTTCATTATTATTTTTCTATAGAAGTAGTGACAATTGCAATTTGAAGTGTCTTAAAGTTTAGCCTAGGATCATGAGCAAACTATGGAAAACTCAGGTAAATTCTTTGATGTGTAAAATTAAGTCATAATAATACAACATTATTTATAATTTCTTAATTTATTGGCAATATGTTGCGAGTGCATCGACTTGTGCAATACAGTAGAGCACCCCTTAACCAGAACTAATTTCCCAAAAAAAAAAATTCAAATGTCGCAAAGTTGTGCCATAACTTTCCCGTGCTCGCAAGAGGTCTTTCGTTGCTCACACCAGACTGTACATGCACGTTAGGTGGTAAACAAGCTGCATAATGACACAAGTGACCGGGACTAATGGTAATGTGCGACACATGCCGTTGGTTTTAGCGGTGTGACTTTTAGAATTTAGTGTTCTAACGTGTTAGTGTACAGGTGCCATATTTTGGCGTGTATAGACGGCACCAGAAGTTTTTGATGAAAAATTTGGGATAATTAATATTTCAAGTATAGGCCGCACTGAATTTTTGTATTCCCGTAAATATTGCCGGGCCTCATCATGCTAGTGCGGCAACAGCAAACTAATTAATTTGCCATTGAATGTTATCGTTGCCACGCCGCCTGCTAAAATGTAGCAACAGCGCAGTATTCCGCGTAAATAAAACGTTTGTATTTATGTCAAAATGTCTCAACATTGCGTTTAAATTGCGGAACATGTGCAGCGTGCGTAGCCTGCCAGCTCCGCCGGCTGTTGTCGGAGCAGGTAATGGCATGTGCACGTGTGCGTGCGGCGTCACACACACACA
>NQII01000222.1:871790-900462 GCA_002778355.1 Clitarchus hookeri | reverse complement strand
GGCCGCCTGGCCTTCCTCTCGTTCTGTTGACTTACTGGCCTGCTGTGTTGCAGGCCCGTTTTCGGCTCGTGACTGCGGATTCCCGGCTTCGTGGCTTGTTCGGTGCACTTTGCTTCTCGCCTATTGTCTATTCTGCGTCCACTCATCTTCCTGCACGCTCGTGTGTTCTACGTCCACACATTTTCCCGTGCGTCTTCTCGACCGTTTATTTTTTTCACTCATTTTCCCGTGAGCGTATACTTTTTCAGCCTTGATAATCACATCCCGGGCGGCCTCGGTTATCGCGTCCCGGCCGGTGGCGTGTTATCTCTCCGCCCAGTGTATATCTTGACTGGCGCGCTTCACACCTCGTTATCGCGCCCGGCATGTACTGTCTTACTTCAGATAACACTTGGGCTGTGTTACTTCTCGATTTTTATTACTGTTGTCGGTTATCTTCCTGACCTGGGTCACTGCCCCCGTGACCTAGTGACCCACTGCCGGTCAGTGGCCTCGCTCCTCACGTTACTCTGAGCATTTGTGGCCCGATGTTTCTCCTTACTGGCCGCGCGGATTTTCTATTTCTCCTGTCCGCCTGCCTATTTCTCTCGTCATTGACATTATCCCTCCTTCAGGGTAATCATGACCTAACTTGACTATTGGTAGGCGCGGAATTGTATCCTAGCCCGCCTACCCCACGTCATTTCTCACTGAGCCAGTGGAAATGACCTCCCTTACCGCTCCTCGCTCGCTTCGCTTCTGTCTATTCGCTAGACCCGCTCCTCGCTCGAAATTCGTACTTGCTCCACGTTCGCTCATCGCTCGTCCCTCGTCTCTCGCTCGAACATCGCGCCACATTATTGCCAGCCATTGTGCAGTGGGCTGTCGTGGCCTCCTTCGGTAACCGCTCCTCGTTAAACGTCCGTTCTCCCGCCTCGTTTCGCTCTCGAACTCGCTCCTGCGCGTCATGGTTATCGACTGGGCGCCAAAGAGGTTTGTTTGAGACTCCCCTTAAGTCTTTGGGTTCTTCCTTACTAGCTCGGTATACTTCGGTATGTTCCGCCTGACTAGTTCCGCAATCTGGTACATGTGAGATCTCTTTACTCGGGTTAACTGGTATAGTCTGGTTCTTTGATAATGTCTGTACAGACGTATCTGCGCCCCACGTTGGGCGCCAAATTAACGACGACTCATCTGGTTTTGGGTTAATTGAATAGCGTTGCGCCCTACGTCCGGGAGCTACTTTAACTTGAGGTGGGCCCCACGTTGGGCGCCAAATTAACGATGACTCGGGTACCGCCACTGTAGAAGACATGGCGGCTTATATGGTCAGAGTTAATGTCCCCCAGGCACCGACTATAAAGTGCGTGGAGGTTGTGGGTATTGTAATGAGGTAGACTATTACTGTTGTATTTTTGGGTACGAATATATTGTCTCGTATGTATTCACAAATACACAACATCAACACTTGAGAGGTGCGGTACTGTGCTAGTTCGGTTACTCGGATTTACTGGGCGAATTCTTGGTTGAGTGGGGCTTCTGTGACGGTGATTGTCATACTTAACTCAGTGGTGAGTGCTGTCAGCTATGGTGGGCAAGCTCCGGCGGTGTGGTTGGCCTTGGCAAGGCCGCAGTTGCTGTCAGCTCACTGTGGTGCTGTTCTAACGACGTGTGGCCGGGGGTCCGATTTCCCCCCGGCCAAAATGGCGCGGCTGACTTCTCTCTGCTCGAACTGACGTCTCTCGGCGGTGAAGATGAACTAACAACTGCCCCGATACGACTGCCTGACGTACCCGATATTACTGACTGATGGGCGGTAGTAATCGACTGACCCCCCTCCACTCTTGGAAAGGGGTTTTTATACACGCCAGCCGCTGCCCTGAATCGGCGGCACGTGGCACATTTTAGGGGAGGGAAGGAGGTGTGAGGGGGTGAGGTGGAACAGCTCCGAACAAAGCCTTCCACCACACGTGTTCTCGCTTAATTGTCGGCACGTGGCGCCTTGTAAGGGTGGGAAGGAGGGGGGGGGCGAGGGTAATACCTCGGCACCAATACAGCTCGTCAGTATTTCTTCCGTGGTGCGTATTTTTTGCGTTCAGGCGAACTACACGTGATAATTTGCTGATAACCCGAAAAAGCCCTGCACTCCACAGATCTCGCGGTGGGCGAGAGGGGTCCAGGGTGAAGGGGGTGAAGGGGGAAGGCCTACGCTTCAGCTTCACGTGTACCGGAATTTTCCACCTGCCTGTGGTCCCACGTGCCGTCTCGTAGGCGCCAGCGAAGTGCGCTAGGCGGGGGTGGTGTGAGGGGGTGATGGATGTGAGCCAATGTCGTGCTATAATCCCTAAACCGGCACGCGACAACTTGTATCGCTACTTTGATAAATTTAATTGGTTACATCTGGACGAACGACGTAAGCTCCAGTGTCTTACACTAGCATACAAAATATTATCGTTGTATATTACAACACCACAATACTTACGTACTCGGCTGAAAGCCTTGGGGAATGACCACACTATTAACACACTTGCTAAAAATACATGTTGCTTAACTATTCCCACCCACAAAACCCAGTTAAATGCAAATTATTTCGCAGTCTCTGTGGCACGAGCATGGAATAATTTACACGTAAAGGTTAGGAACTCGACAACACTTAACATCTATGAAGAGCAATACTATCGAGTACATTGAGAATATGTGCCGATGATTCCAATCACACGTATGCACATGCATCATTATTCCGTAATATTTTTCATTTATTTACTTTTTCTAAATATTGTATACTGTAACTACACCTGTTTATTTATACATTCAATTTAAATAATGCATAAGTTGTTTCTGTCAATTTGTCAATTTATTTCTAGGAGTTGAATTGCATTAAAATTTCATTAACCCGCGAGTGCTTATTGTAGATCTGCCAATTTATTTCAATGAGTTGAGTTTCAATCTCTTGTATAATTGGTAATGTGGATTATGACACACATTATTGTGCTATTGTAATTTTAATTTCCTTAAACCACTAGACTCTAATCCTGCTCAAAATAAGTACATTATTATAAATCACAGATAATTTTTAGAGTTTAATATATTTGAGCTATCATATTAAGTTTCACCTTTTGTTAATATAAAATATTTATTTTTTTATTGGTTTTAATGTTTACGTATCTGTACTTTATATTATACCGGGTAAAGTGTAAGACAAGGCATTGATAAAAGTCTTAATTTTGCCAGTGTAAACACAGCTGAAATAAATAAATAAATAAATATACTATCTCCGGCATGCAAATTAAAATTGTGTTTCGTGCATTTCATTTTCTTTGTAATTTTAATTTTTTATGGAATCACTTAACATTTTCAAAATTAGCAAATAAGGTTTGCTTCAAATAAATACAGAACCAACACATACAAAATATGGTGAGTTAAAAATAAATAATCAAATGGCAATTGAATACTAGATTCAGTATGTTCCGTAATATAAATTATTGGCTGTTCATTGTATACTAAAAAATAAAATTGTTTTTAACATTGTTTACAAGGATGGATTCGAGTGTTATGCCATTGCGCTGCAGATATCTGTCATGGAAAACTAGACTGAACACAAAAAAAACTTAATAAGACAAGTAAGCTATGCACAGCCAGTAAGGAGACAACTCTACAGTAAAAGGTAACATGAATAAAAGTAACAGATTATAAATAGGTTTTTTTTTGTCATTTTAAAAATTTATTTTACTTTATATTTGGATGTGGACACCGAAGCACCCACAAAGCCTTAATAGGGAGACAAAACAAAAAAAACAAGAGACACCAAAACAAACACAACGACCAGTTTGAATATTATGAGTATGCAGTTTCAGTTATTAGGGTGCACCCACGAAAATTTAAATTAGTTATTTTATACTTCAAAACAATTAACTGACACATTTTATTTAAAAAAAAAATATTAACACATAAAAATTCCAGGCCTTTTTTTTTTTTTTTTTTTTTGTAGAATTTAAATCAAACTGTTCCAAATAAGGTGACAAAACCAATACCAGCATCAAAATTTTGAATGATAGTCTTTAATTCCTGATCTTGTTTCTGATAGTGTTTTATGTTATCAAATGCCAATGGAAATTCAGTCAAAAGGTTACAATTTGGTCAACTCAGAGATTCATCTATCAATTTGGTTCCTTCAAACATGCACGAGAGCGTATCGGCAACAACATTCTGGGTACCTTTTATGTGTTGAATTTTAAATTTTAATGATGAAATTTGCGTTGCCCAACTGCTTATTTTGCCTAATTGCAGATAATGTGCTACAGCCAAGATAACGCCTGGTTATCGGTTTCCAGCAAAAATTCAGCATGCTCAAGATATTCACAAAATTTGTCAATACTGAATACCAAGGCCAAATGTTCCATCTCGTAGATGGTTGTTGAATTTCTTTCCTGTGGGTTCAAGGTTCATGATGCAAACGCTTTGGGCTGGCGCACTCCATCTATCTCCTTCGCAAGCACCACCTCAACAGCCAGGCTCGAGACATCGGTCTGCAAAATTAATTGTTTGGAAAAGTCCGCCATACTCTGCACAGAAAGATTAGTGATATCATGTTTCAACTTTTTGAAAGCCTTTTATTGGTCTGCACTCTATTCAAAGTTAGCAGATTTCTTTCATAATTGTTTGAGGGGTTATTCAAATTTAGCAGATTTTTTGCATAATTGTTTGAGGGGTGCAGCTTTTTCTGCCAATTGTGGAATAAACTTGCCAAAAAATTGGACAATACCAACCAAATGGGCTAGCATCCCTAGGTTGGGGAAAATTCCTGACTGCTCTGGTTCTTTCTGGGTCAGTGGAAATGCCTTGATTAGTAATTTTATAGCCCAGAAAAGAAAATTCAGGGACAGCAAACTTTACTTTGGCTGGATTAACAATCAATCCAGCCTTTTCCAAATGGAAAAAACACTTCTTCCGAGTACTTTAAGTGGTGGTCAAAATTTTCTGAATAGACCACAAGGTCGTCTAAATAATTATACACAAACTTGAATTTAATGTCATGAAATATTTTGTCCAAAAGCCTAGTAAGGACTTGAGCTCCCGTGGCCAGAAGGGTATCTGGTGGTAAGCCACAATTAAGTAAATTGTGGTAAAAATGTTTGCTTTACTGACCCAGTTGAAATGAAAGAAGAATGCAAGTCAGGCAATGACACTGATTAAATTTCAATTTTTTTGTTTACTTTATGATAATCGATAACCATGCATTGTTTTCCGGCTTGGGTATATAAGAAAAGCTGAACTGGCATTCTGTGATGTAGGGCCCAATCAATACGGTTGACTCTTAACCGGTTCTTTATCAAGCAATATAATTTCATACTCCAGCAGTTTGGCGAGGCCTAACACTGGAAGAAAAACACTAGGGAACTTATCACAAAGTTTCTGAATATTATTTTGTTCTTGTGCAGTAAATGGTCAAAAGGATTTACGGGTGTTTTTTTTTCACAGTCTACTGTTATTTCAGTGGTAGTGTTAGTAGCATTGTTACCTACAAAAGATATTTTCTCTTTTGGGGCAAATTTAAAGAAAATGTGTTTTTCTTGCACATCTAAGACCAGGCCGGTCTTTCTCATAAAATCTGCTCCAATAATAAAATCTAAACCTATCTTATTGGCAACAAGACATTTTACCATCCAGGTAAAACGTGAAATTCTTACCTTTACCACTGCACAACAATAAATTGGCAAGGGAGAATTTGAAGCAGTGTAACATTTGAAATAATTATCAAAAGATTTTATTAAATTTAATTCTTTCAAATTTTTTAGAAGTTTTCCTGAAATAATAGTGCGCATAGAACCTAAATTGACTAGTGTGCTAATACTCAATGACCCTAAATTCAATTTGATGTGAAGGGTACTCACTCTTTGAATGCCAACAACATTGGGAAAATGGACATGACACTTGCTCAAAGGACTAGAATCCTTATGCTCACTGTGAGCCTCTGATTGTCCAAACAATTGTTGAAATAGATTACAAATGTCCACTCTACATGCAATGTGAGCATTGTATGAAACCCCATTGTCATTACAGTAAATGCGAGGAGGACGGTCACTCACTTGTCCTCGCTGTTCACGTTTTTTAGTTGCCAACAGTTTGCTGCTTTATGTCCTACTTTCTTATAAAAGAAACAAATGGGTCGCTTACGTGTCTGAGTGGCAGGGGGTATTTACCTGGACATCTTTACTATGTTTACTCTGATCATCTGAATATTTACCCTGTTGTTTGAAATCATTATTAGTTGCTTTATCTCCACGGGGTTTGTCATCTATTGAAAAAGCACCTGATTTATCATGCTGGCGTTTGTGAAACATTTTCCTTTTCATGTCTCTGGTAAACATAACGGATGTTTTGGGAATGAATATATATTCTATCTAACCCTGCAAAATTGGTTGATTTTTAATGAAATATTAAACATATGTGCTCTTGAGGTGCAAGTCCCTCCAAAATGTTATTAACAACTTCCTGCTCAGAAAGTGACAACCTAAGCACTACAGCAGCTTCCTTAATGCTACTTATGTACACTGACAGTGGTTCATAAGGACCTTGCCAGTGATTAAAATGTTTCAAACGCAACTCTTTAAAAAGCCTTGGGTGATAAAAAAAAGTGCAAAAAGCCTTGATGTTAAGCATCAAAACTTAAACCTTGGGCAATGACCTATTGGGTAAGTTCACTTAAGGGTCCCTGAGTAAAAGGGAAAAAAACCTGCAACAACTTAGGTTCATGTACAATATTACTTTGGTGCAAACAAACAATCATTTTTAAGAATTCTAAAAACTTGGGTACATCCAGACCATCAGTGATATGTAAAAGTTAAGGACTGATTGTGCAAACGGTTGGATAGGTAACTGTGTTGGGTAAGCCAAATTTCGGTTTTTGGGTTTCGGATGTGAAAGGAGCATCAAGGGTAAAAAAAAATTAAAATTGTTCATTAAGATGTGACGCAGCACTTATCCTGTATGGTAGTAACCACACGCAATTTGCTATAGGCTTGATTCACCATGTCACTCGGTATCGTCACTTGTTTTACGACATTCTGTAGGGATGGAGCCTGCGAGTCCGAAAGGGCTTCACAAATTCCTTGCTTGTCTATCCAAATGAGCAATCCTATGCTTTATTTTAGCCAAAGTTAAACTACTTTAGTCATGATCCAAGTTTTCAACCATTTTAATTAGTGCAAACAACTTTGAGGCACAAGATTCTTACTTAGCATTTACCTCAATGTTGGTTAAGTTCATTACATTTGCGAGTACATTTGCATGACGGGCACTACGCAATGCTTTTCAAAAATCAGCCGCGGTAAATTCTGTTGACTTTATGCCACGCAATTTAAGTTCATAGGACAATTCGTCCTTGAGAAGGCACTCTGGTACTATTGTACTCAGCATCATTAAAACGAAACAAAACAGTGACACATACGCTAAAATATTAAAATTAAACAAAGCATAACCTAACGTGCACCATCGGGAGCAGCCATCATGAGGGGAAGTGTTGAAAAACAGCTTAAAGGATCACACGAGCAGAAAACCGCAATCTGCTACCACTTTCTTGAGCCACCCCTTAGTGTTCAAGACCAGAACCAACAGGTAGAGAAATCCCCAGAAAGGGGATTGCCAACCCAAATGGCTTCCAACCCGACCACCAAGGTACCCCAGAGGAGAACAAGGAATGAAATCCGCTAGAAGCATGATCCTTTATGCTGACTAAAGATTAAAAAACAGGACTGAGTCCCACCAAGTTGTGATACCTTTCACATCATCATGGGAAAACTTAAAGATTGAAAATCAAGCTTTAATCACATGTATGCACAATGCAAAAAAGGAACAGTAATATCAAATATTAAACTTTGACCTAGTTCACAGAAAGTTACTAGGGTAAGTTATTTTACCCTCATTTAATTCTTTAGTAAAAAGTGCTTCTAAATTCTCAAATAAAAGGTAACATGAATAAAAGGTTAATATTACAAATGGGTTTATATTTTTACATTTTTTAAACTTATTTTATTTTATATTTGGATATGGACACCAAATCACCCACAAAGTCTAAATAGGGAGGCAAAACAAGAAAAACACCAAAACAAACAACGGTCAGTTTGAGTATTATAAGTATGCAGTTACAGTTATTAGGGTCCCATGATTAACTAACACCTTTTATTAAAAAAAAAAATATTAACACATAAAAATTCTAAGGGGCCCCCCTCCCCTTTTTTTTTTGTAGAATAAAAATTAAACTGTTCGAAAGAAGGTGACAAAATGGGCAACCATGACGGAAGCCTTGCTCAACTAAGATTTCTTTTAAGAAGGTAATAAAATCTTAGCTGACATTTGCCAAGCGCTGGTCTGAACTCGGCGCAAAGAAGAAAAATCAGCTCATGGTCAGCTACGGGTAGAAGCCCCAGGCAAAACTTGGGCCGCCCTAATTTAACAAGAATTAGGTAGCTAATTTAATATTCACTTTAAAACAAACAATTATCCGATGGCATAAACAATACAGCATCCAATTTACTTACTGTAAGTGGTCTATGAACTTTTTCTAACATTATGTTAGAAAATTATCAAACAGCTAAAATAAATGTGTTGTTACATTTTGAAAAGGTGTTTTGAAGAATGTCGAATCAACACTTTTCTTTTACTAACAATAAAACTTGGGTAATTTCGATACACACAACATGGCCAATCAATACATGTCAAATCAACATGTCTTGGCCACCAATTTATCTAGAGGCAAAACATAGTGTATGTTATTTTTAACTTTATATTACATTATTAATTATGGTAAAATCATTGTAAACATATAAAGGAAAATAACATAAAGACAATCAAGAGCACAAGCTCTGCCATCTGGTGTGACAAATATAAACTGAAAACACAGTTTGAGTAGAGAGAGCCTAAAAAGTTTCGCTACTTTAAGAGCAAAAAACACACTGAAAATAAGATAATTACATTATTTTGATACTACTTATTGCATTTACAATCGCAAGTTTCCTTACAATATTTTAAATTAAGGTTTCATCAATCTTTAATATGACATAATGATCATTAAAAAGGAAAACAATTTCCCATATAAATTTTTTTCCATAATTAAGGAAAGGCGATGGAGCTTTGCCAAAAAAGAAAAAAATTTGCAAACAAAAGCAAATTAGCACAAGTTAAGTTAAAGAGCAATGCTACAACATGGCAAAGTTAAATATAATTTCATTGACAATTCAGTAATATATTTTGGTGCATCTGAAGTCAAAGGAAGTTGCGAATATTATATATGCCATATTGTACCAAAAATCAAAAGAAATTAGCCCATAAACAAATGTAACACACGCTCTGGATAGTAATTAAAAATATTCATTTTTAAATGTTCATTACTTGCCTCGTTCTAGCAGTTTTGTCCATTTTCTGGAGCAAAGAGATGAATTTTGAACCATTAAATAAATAAAATATGTGCAAATGCAGAAAACTGAACACAACAGTAGCTCGACAGATTCTTTGCTATTGACCGTTCTTTGCTATGCACCTGTCTTTAGTGTAGGATGGCTTAAGAGCAGATGGCTATTGCTGACACTCAAAGTTTTCAAAAGCGTAAAGTAATATATCTCTGCAAAAGCAGCAGGGGAAATGGTATAAAACAGATATGAGTTGGCTTTCACCTTCCCCAAACCAAATTCCTTGCTGTAGGCTTCAAAGGCATCACACGCTATACTTTCAAAACTTATTTTCTGCATTAATTTTTTTGCCAAAATTATTTATGGACAGGCCCTGAGAAGTGAACGAGTACGACACGTGTGTACACATTCGGAACATTAGATGAATTTCTTTGTCCTTACCTGGAAAATAATTACAAATTATTTGAAATTAATAATTTCTAATAACACCAGGTACTTACTTATTTGACATGTATGCAGATGATGTTCAGCGTTACACTGCCAATAGTCTAAGTAATTTGAGTGAAACCTTTAACAGTGTAAATGTAGACTTGAAAGTGATTTCAAACTAGACTTCAGAAAACAGACTATATCCATTGAAAACAATGTGCATATTGAAAGGTTTTCACGCCCTAGCTGCGACAGCCAAAGCCACTCCCATTTGAAACATTTGGCGTATGACACAAAGTTAAATCTCTCCTAGATTGTTAGAAACTTAAGGCGTTATACTATGGATGAACATCTGCACTGGATAAGGCATCTGTCTAATCAACGCCTTTAAAAGTTTCTACCTCCAAAAATTAATAGTATACTTGTATAGTTAGCTGTCAGCTAAACTGTGATTGCAAAATGCCAGTGTATGTTTAATCTTTAATCTACAATTACAGTTACTTCTATACCAAAAAATTATTTATTCAAACTAGAGTATTGGTGCACTCTTCGTACCCGTATTGCACTGTGCAAAATACTCAGCACTGGCACACCAACTGTTGTGTTTTTGCACATTGTGCATGAATGAAATACTTGTTCAAAGGATGATAGTCAACCAGTAATTCTTCAATCACAAAACAAATTTTTTAATCATTTTCTGTTAATGCTGTGCTAGAATGGAATCAGCTGCCAAAAAGTATTAAAGAGACTCAGAGCAGTTACACATTCAAGAAATGCGTGATAACTCATTTGTTTTCTGTTGCAGCACATTCTCAAAACTAAAATTCTGAAGAGCACATAACTGTTAATAGCATGTTATGTCATCTTGTATTCTTCGTATAAGGACAGGCAGTACCGTATTTTATCGCATATAAGTCGCCTGCGCATATAGGTCGCACCATTATTTTCAAAGGATGTTAAAAAAAAAAACAATATTTATCGTTTATAGGTTGCGCTCATCCTCGTTGTAAATCCTGTACAACACTGTCTGCACCACGGGTGGCTGATGCACGCGACCTTGGCGAAGGTCGTGTGACAGCTGTATCCTTACAAGCAAGCAGTGTTACCAAGTGTACAGCGCAGAAGCGCGCCGCAAGTTTGTTGGACGTAGTTCGTCTGGAATGTTCTGATATAGCGCTCGAGATGCAGTCTTGACTGCCGGAGTTTATATATTTATTGGAAAAAAGAAATAACATATAAACATGTAATTTAATTTGAAGTGATATTTTTACAATGAAAATTTTATTGAGCTTTCTTTTTATAAATTTCAAGTACTTCTAACGATTTATGTTAAAAGCAATAACCTAGCCATTCTTTCTGCAGTTTATCTTTGTAAGTTTTAAATAAACGTGCAAAATATAGAAAGGCATTTGAATATTTCCGTTACGTAATTCCCTTCGCAATCCTTAACAGAAAAAAAAATATTTTAAACGAATCAAAAGGAATCGATTCTTGCTCAATAACTGACAATCTATTATTTCCTAAAGTTTTCTGTGGAGTGTAAGAGATAGCAGCACATTAGCGTTGGTTCTTGAGTACCAAATGTTGGCAGTGACTTTCACGTCTTTCTCTTATATCGTCTTTGCGCTGCACGTAGTGTTGTTTTGATGTTGTGGCAGTGAAGAAGTTTGACAGTTTCTTGATGGAAAAGCGATGTACCTACACCGCAGGTTTCAAAATGAAAGTGGTTTTGTTCGCTGAAGAGTTTGGAAATCGAGCCGCGGGCCGTGAATTCGTAGTAAATAAAACGTTAGTGCGGGGCTGGAGGAATTTTTCTCACTTACAAGTCGCACCCCAAATTTTCAATAAAATACGTTATCTTGTTTGGGAATGACAAGTGTAAATGCCAACATTATCTTGACTTGTAACATCTGGGGATCATAATTATTTCATGTAAATAAATGTCTGAACAGGTATCTTGTGCCTCATAAATAGATTTGTTTTATACTGGTTTGTCTAATTTAATTGGGAAATTTACTATTACATTTTAAATAAACATTTCTAAGCCATTAAGTTGCTGGCTGCTTTTCCCTCCCCTTTTCTGCCCTTCGTTTCATATCCCTCTCTCTTGCCTCTTCTTCTTCCCCTCCCCTTTCCACTCCTCCTCTACCTCCNCCCCCACACAGTTTTTCAAGCAAATTACACCAACATTTACTACCTACTGCTATGCTTTTGAAAAATTCATTTCTCTCCTACAAAATTGTCTACACTAATATGAGCGTAACTTCACTATAAAACTAATCACACAATACCTAGGTGATGACAGTGTATTTCATGAAATTATATGCACACATTTAATGCAGCATGTGATTTTCTCCCAAATTACCTTCCTTGAAGGTTAGTCGTGGAAGCTAGTTCTTACTGTTTTATACATTTGCTAATAACATAAATTGGGAATCACATAAATCCTTAATAACACACACATGCACTTCTATTAAAGCTTTCAGAATTGCAACACATTGCAAATATAACACAACACTCATCCAAAGTTTCTTCAAGTTTATTCTAATTTTAAATTTTATACTGACTAAAATTGCATGAAGAATCACATTTTCCAGGTCAGCATATTATGTGAAATTTAAAGAATTTCTGGGATAAGAAACTGTGATGAAATACATTAGAAAGCAGTAGCAAACACTGCTGGTTCACTCAGAACAGATATAAAAATGTTTTATTTATTACGTTAATCAATATTTTATTTCAGGAGTTATAAACTAACATTTAAAATCACAGTCATGAACTGCTATTTTGTTGACCAATGAGCACAGACAGGAAAAAAAAACAGAACACTGAACAGGCTAACTCAAATGTTGCATCAGCCAGGTGATGATGTGGTAGAGTTAGAAACATAAATGTGTTACAATCGTGCCAAATTTTATTGTTATTTGCAAACAACAAAAAAAAGCTGAATTGCAAGTGTAAGAAGATGGCCTGCCTCCCCTCTTTTTGAAGTACTATACTAGCTCGCGATGTCAGACCTCACATTAATTTTATAAGGCTTTGTCTCATGTAAAAAATTATATGATATGAATGTCTCATAATTAATTCTTAGGTAACGCAAGTTATTCCTTAATGTATTGTTATAGTAACTGGCTGGAAAGCGTACTTTATTAATATGTTATAGAATTTCTGGCACACAAATAATTATGAACTATTCATTTGCAATATAATAATTCTGCACACATCCGTCTGTTACAGTAATGTGATTGAATGTACTAAAACAAAACAAGATTAATATGTTATGGGATAACTCAATAATTGTAAATTTTATTATATTTCTCAAATTGTAATAACAGGCATCTCCATAGTTTGCATTTGTAACCAGCATTAGTTTTTGTACACGAGGTCGTGTTATGATTAATTTTGAGTCACTAGTCACGAGGAAATATGGTGGCCATGTTTCACAGCACCTCATGATGGGTAAGCGTTAGGGCGTTGCCTGCTCGGTGGGTCATGTCAGTCTGTGAGTGTGAGCCCAGCAAAGAGGAGGGACATCGCCAGTCACCAACCCAGTTGGAGCTCATGGGAGCTCAATAACATAAATTTATAGCATATTGGCTGGTTTGTGCCATATCTTAAGTGAAATTCCATTTAGATTTTGAATTTAGTGTACGATATGATGAATCAATGTGAGTAAAGCCAATTGAATATCTTGTAACTTATTTCTTGGGTGAATCAACTGTCATTTCAATTTCAAGTAAGGATTTCTCAGTAAATTTTGGATGTTAGATAAGTGGTTATTTCATTCAGACCAAATTCGTTTTTGTAAGTTAAATAAATTAGTTGTGTTGAGAATGGATATTTACAATCTGGACAGAGGTGTATCCTCTGCGGTGAAACCTTACCGGTGACAGTGAATGTTTAGTAAGTTAATGTTTCATGCCATTGCCAGTGTGGAAAGGTAAAGGTGAAGGTGAAGGTAGTACGGTAAATGAGGAGTTACTGTGGGGTCTGTAAACACCAATTTACTATGGCAGAAATTCAGAGCGATTTCCAATTCATCTGGTTCGATGAACCTAAGAATGAGTAGAAGTATGAAGTAGAAATAATTCTCTTAAGTGTGTCGACATAAGGATTTAGGGTAGATATTGTGTTTCGTCAATTACAGAGAGGTTAAAGCAGAATTGTGTTGAATTAAGATGACAGTGATTATTTCAATTGGCTTGATACTGAAATTCAGAATGAAATAGATTATTACTGATGTAGATGAATCTAGAACCTTAAGAGTACAGGTACATGTACAGATGTGATAAGGTTAGGCTAATTCCTTAAGTTGTTGCAATGGTGATTATTGAAGCTACAATTATAGTCAGAGAGGGGTCCCCGCCTAGTTGAGGATGTAGTTGAATTAATGTTGTTAGAATTATTTGATTTAGTTTAAGAGTTACAGAGAGCATAAGTTGTAACCATTGATGAAATGCAAGGATGAATAATTGAATAAATTAAGGAGGTAAGTATAATCATAAGTGATGTGATTCTCATTTTAACTACCAGCAAATTCAGTGAATTGCAGTAACAGGAGTAAACCAGTTCTGCATGTTAGGCATAAGTTGACTGAGGAGGATTCTGTTGTATAAGTATTATGTGATCACTTGTTGAGAAATTGAAATGTCACCTCCCTCCCCCTTCTTCAAGATATGTTAGCAAGGTGTCCTATGTGCAGCATTTTCATGGTCTCCACCTCCCAGATAGTTTGCGACCACAGTCCCCACCTCCCAGATAGTTTGCGACCATCAAGCCTCTTTCAGGTGGTATAAATGCTATAGTTGTTTAAGAGCCATATAACATGGGACAATAGTTACCCATGGATCAGTGTTTTTGTCTTATTTTGCTCATTTATATTATTGTTGATTGTCACATGATTGCGTAGGTATGTACTATGAGAGATGTATTAATATTCTTGTTCAAGGTAAGCCCATTGAATGTAATTGTTTACTAGTCCGGTTGAACTGTGTGTGCGTTAAGTATTGTTACATGGACGCTTGAGGGGCGTGTCTGAGTTCGTGAGGGATAGAGGTCTTAATAAAAATAAAAGAACTAAATTTGAATTTTAAGTTATTCACATAGCTATTATTTACAGCATTAAATTATCTATCTCCAATATTACTCTTTTTATTTCACAGTGAGCACAATATTTAACTTCTATTTCAACTCTAATTAACGTCCTTCTTTATGTCTCTGTTTAGTTATTGTCAATTAACTCATACTCATCATTAACACACATTCTGTCTATCTGTTACCGTCATTCGTATTGTCTTTCACTCACACATCCAGTTAAATAGTCCAGCCTGCAGTCGTACTCTTCACTGCTCTGATGTTCGCAGTCGCAGATTTTCCTCCCGCTGGTCATTTATCGCTAGTTTCATCCATTCAACAACTGTCAGCTCAGAGGCCCGACGTGCTTTTTATAGCTGCCTGCCTTGACCTGGGGAGTTTGCAGCACCCTGAGTCTAGCTGAGAGACACAAGGTCAGTAATCCACAGCATTCTTCAGATGTCTCAAAGACACCCGATACCCAAGGTTGGGAGCGGTATGTGCCCTGACAGGCATAACAGGCATACTTTGTAAACATACCTTTGTCAAAAGCTGCTGCATCTCCAGTTGCAACTGATAGCGCATGCATCAATAAATCAACCGTGCCTCGCACGCTCAGAGCGGCTGCCTGTAACACTGCCTCCACCTCAAGTCTGCTTTTCCCGAACAGACTCTGCTGCATCTGGTTCTTCGTAGAGTGCCAGTTGGTTGATGTGGACAACTTTTGTCTTTGCCCGAGAGCCTTGACAACAAATCAAAAAGACCACATCATTGATCAAATCCAGAGTTCTATAGGAGTCTTCCCAACATTTCTGTAGCTTCAGGCAGTAAGTACCCTTTCCTCTTCTATGGGTTGTATAGCCACACAAGTTGTCTTTGAAGTACCTCATCCAACATTCTCCTATCATACAGCGTCTTCATCCTGTCACTATTTATTCTGAGGTGCTGTCGAGCAAACTCATGAATGCCAACAAGTCTGTTACATAATTCACTGGCATAAACAGGGGCTCCACCTTCCTCTTCGGTCAGTCGGTCGGTCGGTCGGCCAGCCAGCCGGCCAAACAGCAGGTCACTGGGGAGGCGTAGCTCTCCTCCAAATAGCATCCTTGATTGTGCTACCCTTGTGGACTTGTGTACTGCGGAGCAGTAAGCAAGAATAAACACTTGGCATCATTGAATCCCAGTCCTTCTGGTTGTCCACCACAAAGATTGACAGGTACTGCTCAAGAGTGTGGTTAAGTCTCTCGACCATTCCATCCGACTGAGAGTGTAAGGCTGTAGTCCTAGTCTTTTTCTTCCCCAGAATCTTTTGTCACCTCCTGGAAGATCACAGCTTCAAAGTTTCTTCTCTGATCAAAATGGTATTCTAATGGCACCCCAAACCTTGAGAAGTGATGCTCCATAAGTTCATTGGTCACAGTATGTGCTTCTTGGTTTGGGAGGGGAATGACCTCGGGCCACTAAGTAAAGTAATATTGGGCCACCAGTAGATACCAATTACCTCGCTCTGCGACAGGCAAGGGGCCCAGAATATCTTCTGCCATCCTCTCGAATAGGCCTCCAACATTGTATTTTTGGAGGTGACCTTGTCCTCTGGTCCTTGGGCCCTTCCTCGCAGTGCAGGTGTCGCACAATCAGCACCACTTATCAACATACTTCTGACAATGAAGCCAGTAGAATCTCAGTCTACATTATGCAGTTCTTTGAAGACTTCTAGAACCCTGCATTCTGGAAGGACCAACTGTAAACATATGTATTTTCAATCATTACTTCCCTAGTTTCTGTAAAGTATGCCATTTTTCAATATGAGGGAATTCCATTGTGGCCAGTATGCTTTGACTGCTGTGCTCAGGCTTGATATCTCTTAACATTTTGGCCGAAACCATCTTCTTTCCACTTTAATAATGGCTGCAAAGTAGGGATCATTCAGCTGATCTTTCCTAATACCTTCATCACTCCAGGTAGGTGACCCATCACAAGATAAAGAGTCCTGAATTCTTGTCCTGCGTCCCGTCAGCGATTCACCACTCTTTTCTTCCTGGCATTCACAATGACGACAAAATGGCTCGCATGGCTTCCTAGAAAGTGCATCTGCATTGCTGTGAAGACGTCCAGATCTGTGCTGTATTTCGAAGTCATATTCTTGAAGATGCAGTATCCACTGGGCTATTTGACCTTCAGGGTTCTGGAAATATAGTAGCCAGCATAATGAAGCATGGTCGGTTCTTAGAATAAAATGTCTGCCATAAAAGTAGGGGTTGAAATTTGAAATTGCTTTCACTTTGGCCAGAAGCTCCCTGCGTGTAAAACAGTAATTTCTCTCAGGCTTATGCAATACCTTACTAAAGTATTCAAGTGGTCTTTCTTTCGCATCTTGAACCTGAGATAACACATCTCCAATGCCTACACCACTAGCATCAGTGTCCAAAATGAATACACCCTCACTTTTCGGGAAACCTAGGACTGGTGGTTTCTGGAAACCCAGGAATGGTGGAGATATCAGAGTTTTTTTTAGTTTATTAAAAACATTTTCACACTCAGTGGTCCAATGAAATCTTCTTTTGCCTTCAGTCAGTTCATGTAGTGGCTTGGCGATTGTGGCGAATTTAGTTACAAATCGACGGTAATAGGCACATAATCCCAGAAAACCTCTTACTTCCATTTTGTCATTTGTTGTCTGCCAATTTCTTATTGCTTTGGTCTTCTCTGGGTCTGTTTCGATTCCATGAGCCGACACTACATGTCCCAAGAAATGTATTTTCTTTTGGAACAGATGGCACTTCTTATGAACCAGTTTCAATTTGGCTGCGGATACTTTCTGGAATACAGAGTCTAAGCGTGATATGTGCTCTTCATTTGTCCATCCTGTCACAACAATGTCATCTAGATGAACCTGACAGATTCTATAGGCCGAACTTTTTCCATCAGGCGTTCTAAGGTGGCAGGGGCATTACAGAGCCCAAAAGGCATAACTTTGAACTGCCGGGTTTCTTTCCCTTGGATACAAAATGCAGTCTTCTCTTGGTCCTCTGGGGCCACCTTGCACTGTCAGTACCCACTCTTCATGTCCAAAGTAGAAAACCATTGCAAAGCTGCTAAGCTGTTCAATGTGTCATCTATCCTTGGAAGCGAATAAGAGGCTTTGTTTGTCACATTACCAAGCTGGCAATAATCTACACAAAACCACAGAGAGCCATCTTTCTTTTTAACAAGAACTATGGGGGTTCACCATGGACTAACTTATGGTTCTATCATATCTAGATCCTTCATTTCCTTCAGAATTCCCTCAATAGCTTCATGCGAAGCAAGTTGCAGTCATCTTGGTGGCTGTTTTATGGGCCTGACATCTCCTGTATCTATGTGGTGACAGGTCACGTTAGTCCGCCCAAGGTCATTTGGTCCACATGAAAAGGCGTCCCTATTTCTCTGCAGTAATTCAGAGACAGGCTTCTCCTGAGTTGAAAGTTAAGATTTTCTTTTGTTCTTACTAACAGTTCCTCCAGTACTTCTGATAGAGGACATTCTATTTGTTCTACTCTAGAATATTCTGGAACTTTTGGAATTACCTGTGTGACCTGCTTGCAAATGCCGTTCATGGCCCCTCCTCAAGACGAATGGCACTATTTGACAAATTTATCAGTCTAACTGGGAAACTGTCAGAATTATAAGATACCAGAGTCCTTGTTACAACTACATTACTTGGCAGGATGCTAACCTTCTCTACTGGCTCAATTAGACCCAGACGCCGCCTGACAAATTTTCGTTGACATCTGCCTGTAATGACATTTTCACTTGAAGATGGCAGCACAGTGGGTTGACCACATACTAGTCAGCAGCTAATTGGGGATAAAAAATCATGCCGTGTTTACACCACAAACTCTGTACTGCCTACCTGTTGTAGCACACCAAGTCAAGCATCCATACAGCACCCCAGCCTACGTAGTGCATTATGCCCCAAAAGTCATTTAAACTCTATTTTTGCTATGTAAACATTGTGCTCTATGCTAACGTCGCCAAGCTTCTAGATCACTTTCCTCTTATTTCCTACAGGTGAGGTCTCACATGTTGCTGTAGTCAAATAGTATCGTTCCATGCTGGCGTTGGGTGATTGCTGGGGGGAAGGCCCTAGGATGCGTGGTCTTACTACTGTTGTTGTCGCCCTAGTGTCGACGACCATCTGGCAAGGAAAATCATTCAGGCTCCCCTCCACCAGTATTGCATCTCAATCCTGTTTCTCTGACTGTCCATGTAAGAAAATTGGGAACTTCCCCTCCAGCAATCACCGACCTTCGCCCCCTAAGATCAGTGTTTACAAGTTTTCAGAATGTGCTATATTCTCACCTGCCTCTCGCAGCCTTATTTCTCGCTGCTGCTGCTGCTGCTGCTTTTATTGTTGCTGTGGACAGTAGGCTCTCAGGTGCCCTGGTTTCCACATGACCAACACTCCGGTTGTTTAGGTGGGGGGCAGCGAAGCTCTGTAGTGCGGACCATGGAAGCGATGTCCTTCACAGTCACCTGCAACTCCTTTAGTGTCTTCTTCATGCTGTCTTAATCATCTTCGTTCGCCGTCACTGCCTGTACTGGACGTTGGGGTGTCTTGCTGACTCTACCTCCAGTGCTCGGGCCAGGGCGTTTTGCATGTTGTGGGGTGCAGCCAGACGTACTGACTGCCGTACCCTCTGTGTTGGTGATGGCATCAATCAAGAAGCAGACTGCAATGATGTCGCTCGCTTCCTCGGAGCATCCTTCCAGAGATAGTTGAGACAGCCGCACAATGTCTTGCCATAACTTCTTGGTTGTGGGGTACAGCTTCGTAGCTGTGCATGGTGGAAATGTCGCAGGTACCGGTCGCCGAAAATTATCTCCAAGGCCGACACCAATGTGAGGTACTTCTGTCACTCTGGTAGAGACTGTAATATGCTCAGTACAGCCGCGAGGTAGTAAGCCTGCTGTTCGGCTGACCAGCCATTCCGGGTGGCGACTATTTCAAACTGGTGTTGGTACTCCTGCCATGAAGTCTGGCCATCGTAAGGGGCGGGCTTAATTGAGGCCCTCTTCCCCACTGCTTGCTGCATGACACCAAGGCTGCAGAGTTGCTGACTATCCTCCGAAGTTGCTGTGTTGGTTAAATCTTGCACTGCTTCCTCACTTTTCTAGGCTTTTCTAGACTGTCAGTGTGGTGATAGTGGATCTCCGTTGCTGAATAAATTCCTGCTGAAGAAATTCCTGCAAATGCTTCTCTACTCCACTGTTCTTCTGTTTCATTTCATTCTCGACACTGTCCTGTACTTCAGTTACACTGTCTACTTTTTTGTTTACATTTTCAATTTTCTTGTCCACACAGTCAATCCTTGTATTTACTAACTCATTAATTCCTTTGATTTTCCTAACTACAGAGTCCAATTTCATGTCTACATTTTCACTTACAGAGTCAATTTTCTTATCTACTAAATTACTTACATTAGATATCTGGCTATTTACATTCTCATTTATACTACTTACAATTTCATTTACATTTTCGTTCACACTAATAATTTTGTTATTTACAGCTTCGTTCACACTGTTAATTTCTCTGGTTACATCTTCCCTCAAGCTATTTGCACTTGCGCTCATTTGGCTCTTAATCCCTCAATTAATTCTCGCAGTGCTTCCAATTTTGCAGACATTTTTCTAGTTAACATTCACTGTGATGGCTGTACAAAACAATCTTAATTATTAACCCGTATAGTAACTAAAATTAATAAAAAAAAATTTAATCGTTAATTAATAGCCCATTTCCTAACTTCATTAACAATTGAATGCCTCCATCCCACTTTTGACACCAGTGTTACATGGAAACCTGAGAGGCGTATCTGAGTTCGTGAGAGATGGAGGTCTTAATAAAAATAAAATTACTAAATTTGATTTATAATTTATTTACACAGCTATTATTTACAGCATTAAATTATCTGTCTTCACTATTACTCCTTTTGTTTCATAGTGAGCGCAATATTTAATGTCTATTTCAACTATAGTTAATCCCCTTCTTTATGTCTCTGTTTGGTTATTGTCAATTAACTCGTCATCATTAACACATGTTCAGTCTATCTGTTGCCATCTTTTGTAATGTCTTTCACGCATCCAGTCCAATAGTCCAGTCTGCAGTCTTACTGTTCACTGCTGTGATTTTCGCAGTTGCAGATTTTTCTCCCACTGGTAACTTCTCTTGCTATGCGCTTCTCTTCTTGCTAGTCTTCTATTGCTGAAACTCACCCATTTAACAACTGCCAGCGCTCGGAGGCCCGATATGCTTTTTATAGCCTCTGGCCTTGACTTGGGAAGTTTGCCGCACCTAGAGTATAGTTGAGAGACACGAGGTCGGTAATCCAGAGCATTTTTCAAATGTCTCAAAGACACCCGATACCCAAGGTCGGGAGTGGCATGCACCCTGATAGGCATAACAGGCACGCTTTGTAAACATTCCTTTGTCACAAGCTGCTGCGTCTCTGGTTGCAAATGATAGCGCGTGAGTCAATAAATCATCCGTGCCTTGCACACTCAAAGCAGCCACCTGTAACAGTATGTAAAATGCAAATTTGCTGTTCATCATATGGCTGAATAGTTTTAACCCACTGGGCCAGGGTTGGGTTTACCAGTTTGATTTGGTGCAGAATTATCATCTGCCTTTGTTGTGGTTTTGAATACCTTTTTGTACCCTGGTCAGCTTAATATGCAAGTAGAGGTATAGTTTCACGGTGAGAATAATTAATGTAAACTTGCGCACTTAGCGTGGCATTAGTAATAGAAATTTTGATAGATTTGTCACGTTTTTGAAGAGTTAGGAAATTAATTCTGACTTCTCTTGAAGCCTCGTAATTCGTAGCTGACATGTCCCAGGCTGCAAAATCTTTTGAAGTTACCCCATCTGAAGATATGTCTGGTAGGGTTTCCTTCTGGCAGAGCATGAAAATATTTGTGCTCAACATCCTAGCAGATCGGGTTTCGTTAATACCCTTTCAAATAAATACAGTGATGGCAGCTACCTCTTCCTCTTTTTACCATCTTTGCGTGAGAAGTCATTTCAGCTGTCGCTACTGGTTTTTGTGTTTGTACAGTCACCCTATTAACCGTTAGGGCATTGTGACACGGGTGACAATTTTTAACTTTATAACTAGTAAGATGTTAAAACTTGGAACTGCTTCTCGTAGTTCACTGTCAACTTAACTATAAGTATTGCTGTCATTTCATTGCTTTCATTAAAATATATGTAGTTATGTGCAGTGATTTTTTTCAAAGGTTGATTTCAAGAGTGCTTACTTTATTGTGAACCACCTATAGTAGGAACAGATGACAGGTGTTCGAATTCATCACTTATTGAAAAGAAATTAGGCAAATGATTTTTACATTTTTAAAATAAAGATGTTGATTTAGTAACCTTTTAGAATTTTGTATTAAACATTTGGTGTTTAATTAGGTTTTGTAGTATTTTACAGTAAATTTCAATAATAATAATAATAATAATAAAAAATTTCTGATATCAGATAAATATAAAATTTTTGTATAAAACTATCAATTTAATAAATTTTATAGCCAAGGTAATAATAGTGATAAGTTTTGTGTTTAATTTCACTGTAAATAAATTTTTTTTTTTTTTAATTTTGAAGAAGAAATACAATTTTTTTAAATGGCAGTGTCAAAACTTATAAAACTCGATAGTGACTAATAAAGCAAACTTTAAATTGCTCAGTGATATTTTGAGTGAGTTTAAAGTAAGTACCCCAAAGCTGTATTCTGTAATCTTGCTAAAGCATTTAATTCTATTAACCATAAGATATTACTGCAAAAATTATTATTTTATGGTTTAAAAGTGCATATTAACAGCTTATTTAAATGTTATTTATATAATACAGTTCAACAAGTTATGATAAAAGATACAGCATGGTGTTGTGTAATAAATCATGGAGTTTTTCAAGGATCTATTTTAGGACTTTATATGATCTTAAGTAATATGAAAGTCAGAATGTTTCTGTAGTACTTTTTGCAGATGACATGAATCTTTTATGTAGTGGTAAATCAACGGAATAAGTGACTCATATAACTGGACTAGCATTCAGGAGAATGTGTGTTTTCTTTAATGCCAATCAATTTATATTAAATGCAGATAAAACAAATGATATCCAATTTTCGATTAATAAAACTAATACTCTCAGTTATATGATTTTTAACAGAGCAATTCAAGGAGTTATTACTACTAAATTTTTAGGTATACATTTTGATGAATTATTAAGTTATAAACAACATGGAGCAAAGATTTGACCAAAAGTTAGTTTTGCATGTTTTTTTTTTCAAGAATTACTAATTTTTAAGCTGCATATCATTAGAATTAGTTTATTACTCGTACCTCCATTCTGTAATGCAATTTGGCATAATTTTTTGGGGAATTTCTATAGATAGTATTTATTTTAAGTGTTCAAATTACAAAAGACTGCCTTGATAATAATAAAAGGTAAAGGTGTGCAGTACTTACTCATGTAGGAAATTGTTTTTAAAACATAAAATTTTAACCTTTAATTGTTATATATGCACACTCGTATTCTTTATATGCATTAAATAAACTACCTGTTAATATTAGGACTTAATATGTTTCAAATAAACAATATATAAAAAAAAGTAAAAAAAAAATATTGAATGAATAAAGCTTATGTACACTGAAGAGCCAAAAACTGATACACCTGCGTAATATCATTTAGGGGCCCCGCGAGCACACAGAAGTGCCGCAAGACGACGTGGCATGGACCCGACTAATGTCAGAAGTTATGCAGGAGGCAATTCACACCATGAATCTTGCAGGGCAGTCCACAAATCCATAGGAGTGCGAGGTGGTGGAGATCTTTTCTGAACAGCATGTTGCAAGGCCTCCCATATATGCTCAATAATGTTCATGCCTGGTGATTTAGGTGGCCAATGGAAGTGTCTAAAGTCAGAAGAGTGTTCCTGGAGCCACTCTGTAGCAACTCGCGACGTGTGGGGTGTCGCATTGTCCTGCTGGAATTGTCCACGTCCGTCGAAATGCACAATGGACATGAATGGGCGCAGGTGATAGGACAGGATGCTTACGTATCTGTCACCTGTCAGAGTCGTATCTAAACGTATCAGAGCTCCCATTTCACGCCAACTGCACACGCCCCATACCATGACAGAGCCTCCACCAGCTTGAACAGACCCCTGTTGACATGTAGGGTCCATGGATTCATGAGGATGTCTCCATACCCGTACACGTCCATCCGCCCGATACAATTGGAAACGAGACTCGTCAGACCAGGCAACGTGTTTCCAGTCATCAACAGTCCAATGGCGGTGTTGGCGGCCTCAGACGAGGCGTAAAGTTTTGTGTCATACAGTCAACAACGGTACACGAGTGGGTCTTCGGCTCCGAAAGCCCATATCAATGATGGTCCGTTGAATAGTTCGCACGCTGGCACTTGTTGATGCCCCAGCATTGACTTCTGCACCAATTTGAGAAAGGGTTGCACGTATGTTACGTTTAATGATTCTCGTCAGTCGTCATTCATCCCGTTCGTTCACAATCTTTTTCCGGCCACAGCGATGTCGAAGATTTGATGTTTTATCAGATTCCCGATATTCACAGTACACTCATGAAATAGTTGTATGCGAAAATCCAAATGTTATCGCTACCTCGGAGATGCTATGCCCCATCTCTCGTGCGCCGACTATAACACCACGTTCAAACTCACTTAAATCTTGATAACCTGCCATTGTAGCATCAGTAACCGATCTAGCAACTTTGCCAGACACTTGTCTTATATAGGCGCTGCCCACCGCATCGCGTTACTCTGATTGGTTCCATACCTCCGTTATTTGCATAAGCACGCCTAAACCAGTTTTTTTGGCTTTCCAGTTTATTATACTATGGAAGAATTCATGGGCTAGGATTTAGGATTAATTACTTTTTAATAGCTAAAGTAATACAAACTGAAGGTTTAATTGCATCCTTTTTGTTGTCTAATTGATTTTACAGTAATTAAAGAAATAATTCCTTGAATTGAATGATTCTGAAGTTTCTTCAGTGTAGCCCACTTGATTTTAACAGCAATATATTATTAAATAAATCACTGTGTATGGTACAGGGAAGTCACTGTAATAACAAATAACATTACTCATACAGAGGTATTGGTAAACATATACAGCCTAACAGACAAAATTTCGCACTATGAAGGCATGAATGCATTACCATTAAATATGTACAGCATATGTACATCTGTTATGCATTTGATTACAATTTTTTATCAATCACATGAACTGTGTCTGATATAAGCAGACAACCAGCATGACATGAAGCTGTCGTTCAAGGCATCACTGTCACACGAGTTGAGTGCTTCGGCAGTTGCAGTGTCTGGAGAATAAACAGGGCATTATAATGCCTTAAAGATGCAATTGTATGTAGTGCCATTAAACAGAGGAGTTCACGTGAAGTTTCATCATCATTTGTCTCTGTTTTGCTTGTTTTCCCTTGTGCTGCTGTATTGCATTAGAAACCCAATATGATGTTACAACCATCAGTCACATTTGGCAACAGTGGTCCTATAAAGGAAATGTGCATCATTGTAGTGGGACTAGAATTCTTAGAGGGATGATAGAGAGCACAGATCGTCCCAGCATCTGCCATGCTGTTGTACACCCACAATCCATGACTGGCAACATTTTGTGAAGTCTGTAGGGTGGTTTGGATGCTGCAATATCAACATGCCAATTGCTTGAGACAGGTGTGTCGTCCAGCCATACATTGCGAAGGCTACCCATAACACCAAATTATGATGATGATAATCATCATCATCGTCACTTAGGACGGTGTCACACCAGAGTTGTGTGGGGTGCAGAAAGGAACAATGTAATCTTCAATGACAATTTCCATTTCTGCCTCACCAATGATGGTCACCACATGAGTGTCAGGCAGTGATTTGGCCATTGAGCTGTGTATCAGGCTGTGCCATAGTGGAGCGCCATACAGCCAGTCAACGTGGATTCATCATTTTGGGTGCTATCAGTGCCAAGAGTCTTGTAGGTATTATGAGCACATTAATTTCATACCGCTATGTTGATGTACAATGGCTCGTGGCAATTCTATATCTGCAGGGCATCCCAAATGCACATTTTTAACATAATAACATCCAACCATATACAGTTCAGATCAGCCTTGATGCTTTGCAAGGTGTGTAGATTCTTCCTCGGCCGACCCCATCTCCTGATCTCTTGCCGATTGAGAATATGTAGAACACAAGTGGATGTCGGTTTAATACTCTCCCGTCTCCACAAAATAAAGATGAATTATGGATCCTGATCAACAACACATGTTCCACGATACTCTAGGACATTATTCGGACACTCATTAAATAGATGCCACATCAGGTTTAGTGAATTATTGCCCAACATGGAAGTCCCACTACCTACTGATCACCTTATATTTTAAGACACTGGAGCCTTGTTATGTGAAACATAAATAATTTGTTCTGCACCTCTTTGGCTATTAATAAATGCAGGTGGGTCTGTTTTTGGGCATTTCTTAATTTTCTGGCATTTTCTCTGTCAGGCAGTATATATTCATGTTAGTACAATGTAACTTTTGATATCTAACACATATGACATGTTTTAAATTTCAGGTTAGGTAACAAAATAAATTTACTAATTGTATTTTTAAATTTTGTTTGAATAATTTGTAACGGAGTTACTTGGCTTTCATCACGTCGTCCCCATGCACACTTGGTGGGCAGCTACAACATTAGAAAACGTGAAGTTGGCCCGCTGTTTGCTGCTCCGGGTGATGGTTCGATAGAGCCCTATTGCCGACGTTCGCTGCGCATCGTGGATTGTGCAAGACTGGACAAACTACAGCCCCTTCCTCCTTCTTGCCTTGGTGCTAACACATGACCCGAGTGTCATATTATAGAAGTCACTGAGCTCATCATCAGCGACTTTTTGAAATGATTGGGTGACGATGTCCTGCTTCTAGGAGGTTCCTCCCCATCTGAGACAAGAGTGTCGGTTGCAGACTCAGTACTATTTATCCAGTCCCAATGATGTCGCCAGAAGACATTCATGGGAGTTCTCATGCTGGGGTGTGTCTGCTAACCATCATAGGGACAGACTAGGAGATCATATTTGGGGAAAAATAATGTTATAATAATGATGTAGGTTTTTCATGTAGGGTTTTCTTGTTAAGGTTTTTTTGATATGTTCAGATAGAAGTTAAGTATTGTCAAGGATATTATTTCACTTCTTGTATCGGGTTTTGTAAAGTGGTTTTTTTAATTAAAATTCTTAGGTATATTTTTCTGGATTAGGAAAATTTTTTAATAAAAGTTGGTTTTATACTTTTGCATGAAATACCATTACAGAGGAATATAAATATTATATGTAGTAATGCCTTGTAATTTTGTTTTCCTAATGTAGTTTCATATTTGCTGCTGAGAAAAAAGTGAATTGTGTGCCCGTAAATATATATGCATAAAACAAAATGTTTCCTACCATTTAAAGTAACCCTAGTATCCTTTAACATTGCTGCTGGGATAATTTTTTTTTAAATATCGCAGTTTGTCTCCAGCTACAGAAATCATGGTTGAAGTTTTTGGTGAGTCGGAGGCATGGTGTGTGCAATGACAGAGTTCTAGAGATATTCAAAAGAATACTGAGGGAACTCTGGGCCTCTGTTGCATATACATTTCTCTGTACCATTCTGAGGGGCTGTGGTGGCGGAACGGTTAGACTGCTCGCCTCCCACCAAGGCAAACCGGGTTCAATCCCTGGCCGGGTCACTCCCGGATTTTTTAAAGTGGGAATTGTGCCGGATGATGCTGCTTGCCGGCGGGATTTCATCAGCAATCTCCCGTTCCCCCCACCCTTGCATTCCGGTGCTGCTCAATTCTCACCTCATTTCACCCTCATCAGCTCTCAAGACCTCATTGTTAAATCTCTCAACTCAACTCTGTGCCACTCTGCTAGCTGGAGTAACTAAGACTCCATGCATGTAGCCAGACGCTGGAAGCCAGGGGGCCGGCCTATACAAGTGGTGTAAGGTGTTCTGAGGTTCAACCGAGGACGCCTGGCGGGAGCTGTGATGGCCTTAGGCTAGAGCAGTTCCCTCTCTGGCGGAAGGTACTGGAAGGGCATGGGGGCGGTGGCCATCGTCTTCTACACCCGGAAGGTTTAAGTTTGGTGTCGAGAAACCGGCCTGTGATGGGCACAATTCTGCAGTCCAAGAGACTAAATGCCCGGTGGGTATGTCGTGACCTGGAAAAGGAAAGACTATCCCTTCTTGACTGTGTGGTTGCTGGAATAGTACAGCTGAAACCTGCCTTTGAATGGGCATAAGGTGGTCTGACAGCTGTGGCCCACACAGTGGGAGTGCCGCCCAGAATAAGGGATAGGACCTCCTCTTCCTGAGCTGAAACAGTAATGGAGCCCAGTTGCTACATAGTAACGGAAAGGGCTAGATATGCGCAAGACCACAGCCTCTACTGGTCCATGGAGACCCACACCTCCTCGTGATACCGCTGGTTACCCTCCTTGTGGGGGTCAGAGCAAACGTGGGTAACTGGGGCTTTCCCTATGCCAAGTAGGCTGAAAGGGGTATCTGCCTTCAGGATGGCTTTAATTACTGCAGATAGTAATGTTGCTGATTGGAGGCGGCCTTGTCGACTCCATTACAGTCAGACCGCTGGGGCCCAAAATCAAGGGTTTCAAAGAAACCCATTGATATGGTAACGGACGAGAGGCGAGGTGCGTCTGCACCT
>NQII01000222.1:859681-871486 GCA_002778355.1 Clitarchus hookeri | reverse complement strand
CCCCTCCCCTTCTCCATATCATGATGGCAAACATAAGCCAAGCAAACTGATATTGAACAAGAAGATCCTGAGGGCTTGTTGGCTAAGGGGGTCCAAGATATTATTGTTATGTTATGCCATGTCACTCTTAATCATAGCAGTCATGATGTTAGGTTTCTGTTGTGTGACTTTATAAGTCTTAAAAAAAAATATTTGGTGGGATAATTATAAGCACAATCTTCATCCAGGATGTTCTCTGCAGGAGAAGTGCACACAGCATGGGTGCAACAATTATCCAAAGAGTCATTGCAAGGTGTTTTAAAAGACAGTGGTGTTAATTTTGCCACGGAGAACAGCATTGATGTGCTTACGCAGCAGTTTAAGAGTGCTCATGTGTAAATATGGCGCTGGTAGCATCGACGTGGGCCAGGTCCTTTCAACACTTCAAATCCCTAAATATTTCCTGCCTATTTTGTTTCAGAAAATCCCTGTTTGTGTAGTTTCCTTGTATAATGTAGTTAGTTTCTTTATGAGTGTCCGTAACATACTTACTCTTAATGTATGCAGTCTGTCCATAGTGTATTCAGTAGTGTTACTTAAGATACCTGAATGTCTACACTATGTAGTTAGCCAAGATGTTTCTCAAAAGTGGGAATTTCTGTGGTTGTGTGATGAGTTGTTAAAAATGATCTGGTCTCCTGTAGCTATTGCTAAGTTTAAAATGAAAATTTTAGAACGTAACCAACATGATGGGAAAACTGTGCAGGAGCTTGTAAAGTACGTGACACATTGGGTAAAAATTTTGGGGTCATGTTGTGATAAGGCATATTTAGTGTAAGTTATATTGTTCAACTTATTACCAGAAAATAATTTTTTTGCAATTGTTCATAAACCTGAGACATTAACAGAACTTTTACATTTAGTTATTCAAGTTGAATTGACTATTGGCAATTGCAGTAGAAAAAGGGAGGTTAAAATAAAAGAGGCCTGTAAGTACTGTAAATGTACAAATCATGATAGTGACAGTTGTTCTTTTTTAAGATGGTCGCAATAAGGTCTGCTAGGTCAAGTTCACAACAAGTGACCGTGAATTTGTTGTTAGCTCTGTGAAGGTCAATACTTAGGGAAAAGGCTAGCGCATCGATCAAATGAAAGACAAAGATGGTGAATCCGCAGGTGCAGCAATATCCAATGCAGAAGTGGAAAAATTAATTAGTCATCAAGGGACGTACCGATAGATTATTGGTTTTTTTGGTTCGAATGAGGGGCACATAAAGAGATATTGTTCTTTTATAGTAAACCCACTATAATAGGAAACATGAATTCAGTATGTTCACATCAACATGGTTTGTTGTTTTTGCCATTATTAATTGGTACTACTATTATTGAGCCAGGTGCGTTAACATCTTTAATGAGTCGTGATTGTTGCAACCAACTTACGCACGACAATCCCGTGGGAACTATTAAATTAACCATAGTATGTAATACGTTATTTTCTATGGTTGACGGGAGTATTGTTGAGTCAAAGGCTTTAGCTACTTTAAAGATTAAAGTAGTATTTTTAATGGAAGGTACAGTTAAGGATTTTGGACTCTCTGTCTTACTCTATAATTTATGGGGTTGAATTTTTAGCTAAACCAATTGCTGCCTAGATGTCTGTAATAAATGTTTAAAGTTCCTGTTTTTCTCCCCATGCTCCTGTTGCATTGGAATCCAAACCCCAGTTTGTACAGAAAATTCAAATGGCCCATGTAGAGGATAATTATTTTCAGGTAATTCAAAGCATAAAATATGACTTCCAATATGTAATTACAAGTACGTTGGGATATTGTAATAAATATTCCATAGTGCTAAAATTTAATGGTAATGAATCAGTTACATCAGTGCCTTATCGTCTACCTTAGCCTAAGGTTCAGGCATTTAAGGAGCTCATAAATTATTTGAAAGAACAGGGAGCGATAGAAGATTTGGTCAGTATGTATTCTAGTCAGTCTTTTCTTCTAAAGAAAACTCCTGGACATTATCAGTTAATTTGTGATTATAGAAAGGTCAATGACAAATCTATTTAGATACTTATCCGGTCGCTGTAGTTGATACTGTTTTTCAACCTTAGTTATGCTAAATAATTTACTATTTTAGATATAAATTCTGCATTTCTTCAGTGTAAATTAAATCCAAACTCCTGTGAACCCTTAGCTTTTTGTACACTATGGGGAATATTTCAATGAACTTGACTCCCAATGGGCTGTATTGCCAGATCCCAAACCATGAGTAGTCTTTTGTATCATGTATTGGGGAAATTCATGTATGACTTGTTTTCACGTACATTGACAATGTTTGTATTTATAGTAACAGCTTTGAGGATACTATTGATCACATTAAACAGGTGTTTCAAGCCTTAAGGGAAGCGTGATTGTCAAACTACGTAAGATCAGTTTGTTTGAGAAGCACATTAGGTTTTTGGGATTTATTATATCACAGATAACTTTAAGAACTGATCCATAAAAGATAAAGGTGGTGGTAAATTTTCCAGCACCTAAGCTTATGCAAGATTTTTCAAAAATTGTGGAACCTCTGATCTTATTAAAACATAAAAATGTAGAGTTTGTGCAGCCATCAAAGCAGCAGGCTGTATTTCAAATGTCAAAAGAGAAAATAACAAATCTGCCTGTGTTGCACCTGCTGGCTTTAAGGAAAAGTTATATTTGTTTTGCGATTCTAATTCTATGGCGATTGGAGCAGCGTTTATTTAGAAGAAAAATGATNTAAGGAAAAGTTATATTTGTTTTGCGATTCTAATTCTATGGCGATTGGAGCAGCGTTTATTTAGAAGAAAAATGATCGTTTTGTACCTGTAACTTTTGCCAGTAAATTATTAACCGCTGCCGAGAGGAAGTTTACTGTTTTTGAAAAAGAGTGCCTAGTATTTGGGGTATGGAGCAGTTTGTAGATTATTTGGAGCATGCCGTTTTTGAAATATACACAGACAATTGGGTCTTAAACTGGCTGTTATCTTCAAAAAACCTGTAGGATGGTTAGCTTGTTGCCTTATTTGGTTGTCATGCTGTAAATATTAAGTAGTAACAAAAACCTGGTAGCAGACACTTTGTCCCGTGTGTTCTGTGAAGAAGAATTTGAAGCTGTAGAGACAGTGCAAGCGAGCTTGGTGATGGGAAGGGAGTTAGAGGATAGTTTGCATATAAGACTGTGACTTTAAAAGAACAACAGCCTAATGATCCTGAATGTCTGGAAATTAAACTAGATATTCAGAAAGGTGTTTCTGCGTATGCTATGCATATAGGATTCTTGGGAAAATAATCTCAAAAAGAAAAATTTCAGTTTTTTGTACTTGCAGCTGTTAGCCATTGTAGGGACAGGCTAGAAGATCAAGTTTGGGGGAAAATAATGTTGTAATAATCGTGTAGGATTTTCGTGTCGTTTTTTATTTTATACGTGCTGATAGTTGTTAAGTATTCTCAAGACCATTGTCATTTAACTTTTGGTAATGGTTTTTGTAACATGATACTTTTAATTATAATTCTTTGGTATGTTTTTTCTGGATTAGGAAAGATTTTTAATAAACATTGTTTTTAACTTTTGTAGGAATTGCCATTACGGGGGGTAACAATATTATAATGTATTAATGCCTTGTAATATTTTTTGAGTATTGTAATTTCATATTTTGGGCTGAGAAAAAAAAGTGATTTGTGTACCCGTAAATTATAAGCACTAGCAACCCGGCCCGGCTTCGCTCTGGTACAATTTAGTTTTTACAGCGATACACTAATAAATAAATTGGGAAAAGACAATTATAATATTATATGATAGTAAATTAGTAAACTACTATCATAAGCAACATACATACAGGCATACCCATCATGCCGGTTTCCCAGAGGGGTAGGCAGAGATTATGGACCTACATTTACCACAATCCTGACATACCTACCTTCTTCGCTTTATCCACATTCATACATCTCTAATATAACAATATTATATGATAGTGGTTTAGAAAATTTCTTTGTATACAACATAAATCGTTTTGCCTCCGACCGCCAGCACAAAAAGATTTCTGTTTGACGTGACACGCGAAAGGGCTAAGTATAGTTGTCCGTGTGAAAAACATGCTCCACTCAAATCCACTCTAGCCACATTAAGTGTTTGACCCTGTGCCTTATTTATGGTCATACCAAACCAAACTCTAATTGGAAATTGGACTCTTTTAAAATTAAAAGGCAAATCCGAGGGTATCATTGGTATTCTAGGTATTAAAACAATTTCTCCAGTTCCGCAGACAGTTAGAATAGTACCTTCAACGAGATAACTTTTTAAACTTTTTATTTGTAATGGAGTCCCATTGCATAATTTCGGTGGATTTATATTTTGCAATAAACTTTTAAAATCAGTTTGTGTGGTGGCATGACAGAAGGATTCGATGAATGAAGGAATTCTGTGGGATAATGCACAGTTTCTTCACTGTTGAGTACTGTATCTGCTGAGTAATAGTTTGCGCATTGAATTTTGCGAGCACTAATTCATTAATTTTTTCAACTTGTTCATTAGTAGGTGATAATATAGCTCTTTCTTTGAACCATGATAGTGTCTTATTTAAAAGGTCGTGTATTTCAGGGTATACGTTATCTATCAGTTATTGGTGGTCGGTGACTAAAACACATATATCACTATTGAGAGAAATTTTTCCACAGTCCATTGGAAGCTTTCCATTTCAGACTTTCAGTAGCATGTGAGCAAACATGCTATTATCTTCTGAAGATGTAAGTACTCTCATGTTTGTTTTGAGTGCTAGTTTGGTTATGTTGGGCCAAATTGTATGCTTTAAACGTAATTTCTTATGTTCATTAAACAGTTTTAATTATGAATTAATTAATTTTGATAAATATTAAGTTCTTTATGGTTAAAAAAAACAGTGAATTTTACATTTTTTTTTACTGCGTAATTTAAATTGTAAATGGGCTTATTACTACTTATCTATTAAAGAGAGATTTATGCTACCACTGACTTTTTNAATTATGAATTAATTAATTTTGATAAATATTAAGTTCTTTATGGTTAAAAAAAACAGTGAATTTTACATTTTTTTTTTACTGCGTAATTTAAATTGTAAATGGGCTTATTACTACTTATCTATTAAAGAGAGATTTATGCTACCACTGACTTTTGTTTTATCATTAAATTTTACACAATTCTTTCCTACATAATTTTGTTTTATCTCTAAAGGATTAGGCAGCGTATTCCATGAGAGCGCGCTGGCGGCAAACGTTTTTCCCGACTTGATTCACTAATACCATTAATGCTCAGTTCCTATAACTGCTAGGGCAATTTTTAATACCCACAAACCCTCCTTGATAAATACAGATCATAACAGTAAAAACCACATCCAAATCCGTTCCGTGGTTCTTGAGATTAGCGCAGTCATACAGACAGCAGACAGATGCACGCCAGGGACTTCCTTTTATACTATGTAGTGATAAAACAAAATGTTTCCTGTCTTTTGAATTTACCCTGGTGTCTCTTAATATTTCTGCTGTGGAAAAGATTTTCAATACCTCGTCTTGTCTCCAGCTAGGGAAATCATGGGTGAAGTTATTGGTAGATGGAGGCGTGGTGTGTGCATAATACAGTATGACAGAGTCCTAGAGGTATTACGGGAGAATACGGAGGGAACCCTGGGCCTTTGTTGAAAATCTTATTACTTACTTTTCCAGCAGTTTCATTTGAATGACTAATGAGGAGTTAGTAAGGCATTATTTAAGGTAAAATGTATTTACTGATATATTACATTATGGTTCAGTACATATTTTTTAACATACAGTCCATCAAGTAATGCATATAGCAGCAATTGAAACATTCTTAATTTGCATTTATTGTTTATTAATGTTAACAGATCAAGCATGCTGCAAAAAGGAATTTTATTCTGGGGCCAATACACCAACACAGGATAGTAATCATGGAGATGTTGATATGAGGTTGACCACTACTTCCCAAAGGATTCAGAGCCTTGTAAGTGCAAGCTCCAGCTCTTTACTTGATGCCTCTATCACTGCTTTGACAACCGCATCCTCAACTACTTCTGGATCATCAAAATTACGCTGTAGAGATTTTGATGGTATGTATTATGTTTTATTTGTTAATAACTGAGTAACTTTTATGCCATGTTTTAAAAATAATCATGAAAATGTCAGTTTTTATTACATACCTTTATAAATTAATTTATATTTTGTGCATTTTGTTGCATAATAATTTAAGCTGATTTTAAAGACAGGTGATTAATGTGGTTCTATTATGATCACAAAGTTCATATTGTCAATATTTGATTCATATGCTTGTGTACAGAAAGGTGGGTTTAAGAAAACTGTGCACAGAAAAGTGGGTTTAGGATAACATCCCTTCCACCCAGTAATCAAGCATTTAAACACAGAGGCCATTAGCATGCGGTAAAGTGCAGCTATTTAAGTGGTAATGTCACGGAGTGCTTATTCCCTGACAGAGGAATGTTTTTAACTGACAAGGCCCCCGTATGAGCAGACGAGGAAAAATGTGCTTCCCTGTTTGTTCATGTACCTTGCTCTACCAGCCTTTCCATTCTTTCCATCAGAGTACACAAATCATAGTGTAGCTGGGCTGCAGCCAGATTGTTTGTTAATTATGCATTCGTAGTTGTTTGGAATATGTTATGGTAAAAAATATCACGTGGTCGGGCGGCTAACTACGCTTGGTCATTCCGTAGATGTTAAGGTGTCTGATAAACATTTGATATCACGTGATAACATTTCTTCCAATTAACCTTACTTAACATTCTATTAATAACTACACAAAAACTACATTCTTTCTAATTGCCTACACCGTCACCTGAGCTTCGATCTTTACTTTGTCTCTCCTCCAGCAATAATGAATCTGCCACAAGTTGGGCAGGGCCAATCTACGTGCAAATACTTAAAGTGCTCACGTTCCATCTCTCTGAACAATTATCTGTTCACTCTGAATGATTAAAAACCACAACTCTTCTTCAATTACAACCAAAAATTATTAATGTGCCAATTTCTTATTAATCAAGTTGCGAAGCTAGCTTTAATTCCTCAAATTTTACCTCACAGTGACTTAATACAAAGTTAAAGTTCACTTATTCAACATGACGAGCAGGTAACCCTTCTCGCTGACAGACGGCCATCTGGATAATACTCCGATTACTGAAAACTGCTAAGACCCAGGGACAGGCCGGTCAAGAGCTTATATAGTCTGCCTATTCCGTTATAATGCATGCTGGCCCCTGCCAAAATTCCCATCTCCTCGCCACTTCCTGCATACATAATGGTTGGCATGCGTGACACCCTGCACGCTTTCGCGAAATTGATAATCAGTGGCGAAGTGAGGTTGTACGCTGCTGGAAAGGTGAGTCACGCAGGTATCTTTGATGCAGGGCACGTACAATTTGGTAATAAGCAATTCTTATGAGGACGTGATCGTTCATCGCTTACATCCTGCCACGGCCCTCTCTGTGGCAACTAGCTGGCCCACCCATATGGAATATCATCAACACGACGCCGCTGTCTCTCAATAAACTGCGTGTGTGTGCTGCAAAATGCTGGCCTGGAGTCAAGTGGAGAGAGTCTTTCAACATTCGTTTTCTATAGCCTAATTACTATCAGCCAAATATCTCCGTTCATATAACCTTACTGTCTCCAGTTCCTAATTCCTAACACTCGTGAACTCTGCCAGTTGTTTGCACCTCGAACATTTCTTGTTTATTTAAGGAAAAACTAGAGCATTCAGTGAAATCTCAGTTCTGTACATTTTGTGAATAAACACTGTTACAAAAATACAAAATAAATGCCCTAGCTTTTACTAATACTTTTACTATTTGTTTAAATTACATCAACATTTTGGCTCGAGGCCCGCCTTGTTACAAAAATACTGTTGGTTTTAGCTGACGGAAGTGGTAAGTCACCGTGGGTACTAGCCAAGGTGGCCGGTAACTAGGCTAAGAAATTCATGGTTCTCTATTTGGAGCTGATAGGACCTGCACAAGGGGCATGAGGAAATATGCTAGCAGAGTGCATACTGACTTTTTGGCATGCCACTATCATTTAATTCTGGTGAGTGAGTGAAGTGATTTGGGGCTCTCTTAACATTGTGATCTTGAGACCCGATGAGTGTGACACCACCAGTTGTTTCAATGAACATAGTTGATTAGGGAAGTCCATCTGAGGAAGTGCTAGAACCAACTAGATGCTGTATAAGTGGTGCTTTGTTAATACTTTGTTTCAACTGCCAACATGGGAACTAGGGGTGGACTGTAAGTTTAGAAGTCACACTCTTTGTTGATAGCATTACTAGTCCATTGCTGATCTCCAGGTCTGTGAAGCAGCGAAAGGGCTTAACATGTACTGGCCTCACAGTTGCTAAATTGATTCTTACTGTAATGGGTGTGATTCTCTCTCTAAGGCTTGCTGGTTGATCCTGTGATCTTTAACTGATTTGGGGAACATTTTGCATAACTTTTGGGGAGGAGGTATAGTGGATTTCCTTGGATAAGTGCAAGGGAGAGCTATAACATAATAGAGCTCGAATGTTACTTAGCACATATGTTGGGTTGTGTTGATGGGGATGTGTTTTGACAACTGACTGATGTCAGGAAAGATGACATACAAGAAATTTTTTTTTTTGTTTTTCTGGCAGCACTTACCTGCTCAAACATTAGTCGCTTTTCAGTGAATTTTTATGCCAAAGCCGTGTTGTTTGTCCCTCTTCTTTATTTGTTTCATTCTTCTGTTGTCAATAATTTTACTAAATGTTAATCAATGCTATCTGAAAACATAAAATGTTGGGTTACTTATAATTAAGAATTTACCGTTAATGTTTTATGAACATCCTTTTTGGTGACTCTCTACTATAACTTATTCAAGTGTTTTGTGCCATGATAGATGGCACTTGTAACAACGCAATATATTAATTATCGAGATACGTGGTTCATGTTCTTTCGTTTTGCGTAGCTTCGTAATATTTTATCGGGATTCGAAATTAAAGCCGTGGTAGTTTGTTTATTGGACATACGTTTGCTTTTTCGAAATCTTAGTTTTTGTTAAGCGTAAACATTAGTGACAGAAGCTTTCCGAACTGCATCAACAGTTTTTGTTCAAGAAGGTTTGGATTATTTTTTACTGACGATGCAGTTCGGATAGCTACGCAGTTAGGATAGCGTGGGAAAGCTGGCCCACGCCATGCCTTATTTGGCGTGAGGAGTGGGGGTAGCCACGAGACAAATACTCATGTGCCTATCGCCATAGAGCAGTACTCTCTCAGGGTTCGAGCAGTTGACAACCAGTGACTCGCCGAACCCGCGTCGGGCGTGGCGCATAACCCCCACACACGAAAACTTGAACTTGATCTATTATTTCTCCGCTGGTGTGGGAGGTCGCTGCCTCTGTTTTTCTTTGGTTGATGAAAATTCTCAAGACATAAATAATCAATTAAACGACTGTGGTGCTGCTCTCTGTTGGTTTGCCTGTAAACCGGTTCGTACTCTGTATACCTGACAATTGTATGTGAACTGTTTCATTGGATTAATAAATAAAAGCACCGAGTAATAAACAAACATTGGACTTTATTTATATTTATTGGCGCCTTTACAGTTTCATGTTACTATCAACTGACCTAACCGAGTGGTAATTTCCATTCGTCATACCCAGACATGGAATGCTACAAATATGGCGGTCCTAACGCACCGTTGCAACATTACACACTTTAGCATCTATGTTAAAATTTTGTCCAGTTATGAAACATTGTTTTTAGTAAAAAAAAACCTTTCTATATAACGTTAATGTAATTTGTGTAATGTGAAAAAAGGAAATTTAAATATGATGTTATTATTAATCTCCAATGTAATTCGGGACCACTACATGTGGATTTGATTGAATTTAATCTGCCATGTGGGCAAAATTGTCCAGTCGCGCAAACTTCGTTGGTGCTGACGTGACCTTCTTTAATTTCTCTTCCAAGTAACATTATTTGAAGTCACTTAATGTTTATGTAAGTTGATGATGTGCGACAGCCTATTACTTTTGCATCACGGGTGCTAACTGCCCAGGGGAGAAAGTCGTTGATCTTCGACGAATTAGAATGTCTGACAGTGCTATTTAGGATTGACAAGTTCCGTCAGTATCTTGAGCACGCCGAATTCCTTCTAGAGACAGATAGTCAGGCGTTGTTATGGCTCTTAGCTGACCCTCGGCAGTTGGGTAAGATAGGCCGTTGGGTATTACGAATCTCATCCCTGAAGTTTGAAGTTCAACACATCAGAGGAACACAGAATGTTGTTTCCAACCCACTCTCATGCATGTTTGAAGGAAAATATTCTTTTGATGAAAGTGAAACTTTTCCAAATTGTAATATTTTAATTGAATTTTCACTTGCTTTTGAAAATATTAAAAGTTACCAAGAACAAGACCCAGAGCTGAAACTGGCAATACAAAATTTAAGTGCAGGTATTGAACAAGAAACGATCTTCCTTGTCCAAGGGTGTTCTATATTATAAAACCCGGGATAACAAGAAACGTGTTGTCGTGCCTAGTATTTTAAAACCTAGGGTATTTAATTATTTTCATTCTTCTCCAGTAGGCGGACACCTTGGCACGTATAAAACTATTGAGGCCATCAGAAAGCATTTTATTTGGAAGAGCATGAATGTCGAAATTGCTGATAGGGTCAAAACTTGTCAGCTGTGTGCTATGAGCAAACCTGCTCAGAATAAGCAGGTGGGTTTTTTGACTTCCGAAGTGGCTGAAAGGCCATTGCAAAAATTATTTATTGATTTTGTGGGATCCTTACCTAGGAGGAAGTCTGGTAACAACACGCTGTTAGTATGTATTGATGCCTTTTCCCAAATTTGTTTGGTTGATACCCCTAAGGAAAGCTGACTCCCTCTTCACTATACAGGCCCTTTAGGCTAATTTTTATCAAAATTTTGCTCTGCTATCTTCCATAGTCTCTGACAAGGTTCATAATTCATTTCCAAATCTTTTAGGCATATGTGTTTTTCTTTTGGGATCAAACATATTACTCTGTCACCATATTACCTTCCACCTTCGCATGTGGAGCATTTCAACAGAAACCTACCTTCAGCTTTGATTGTTTTCCATGTAAAGGATCAGACTAATTGGGACAGAAACTTACCTTGGCTCCAAAAGGCATTCAACTATACTTGACATGAATCCCATAAGTCAACACTGTTTGGTTTAATGTTCACTTATTTGCCTAACCACCCTCTGTCTAATCTGTGGCAATTAAGTGACTTGCTTCCCGATGATGTTAGAAACATCAGAGCAGTTTGGGCATCTTACCTGAGAAATTTAAAGGCTGCCCATGAGCGGACCAGAATGAGATTGACGTATTCTGCGTCCCTATATTTTATTCGTCAGAACACACGCTCTGGCGGAGCTCGCAGCCGGACGACCGCAATAAGGATTAAGGGTTTTGTGGACGTGCCGGAAGAGGGACGCCAGGAGCCTCGCAGCTGCTAAGGCACGCTACCAAAGGTTTCGGCACGTGCAACTGTTCCTGCACGTGCAGACGACATCCGGAGACAACGGAAAGCACCAGGGCGCGGACACAGCTACATTTTGCAGCTGCCCAAGGGACACCGAGATCCCACCACCAGCTGCGCCTGTCCCGGGCTTGTACCGCAATAAACCGTGAGAGCTTTTAGCGGACGTGCATGCAGAACGAGACAATAAACTTCCAGGCCAGAACCAAGGGACAACGCCACGCCGGCTGCGGACCACACGAGCAGCGGCCACGTGTTTTATTACCCGG